>JAJOZX010002112.1:240000-397500 GCA_023014485.1 Bathynomus jamesi
TAAGTTGTAGAGCTGCAGCTGTAATAGTCAATGCAGCTTTAAAAGATATGGGGATCCTTAACCACACCAACATGCTTGATAGAAAGAAATTAGGAAAAGAAAGAAATCGCATGGGTGAAACAAATACTTTTAGGTCTAAATCCGAAAATCTGAAGATGGAGTGCCTTGGATTTGATGGAAGGAAAGATAACACATTAACTAAAAGTGGAAAGATAAAAGAACACTATGTTATTGTGAAAGAACCTGGAAGCATCTATGTAGACCATGTCACACCAGATAATGGAACTGCTCGCTGCATAGCAGAAGAGTTGATAACTATTATTACACACTCGAACAGTACAGATACTATCAAAGCTTTACTGTGTGATGGTACTCCTGTAAATACAGAAAAAATTGGTGGAACCATAAAACTGGTTGAAATTCATCTTAACAGACCGGCGCAGTGGTTGGTGTGCCTCGTGCATTTGAATGAGCTGCCTTTTATGCATGTCTACAAAGCTATTGATGGTAAAACAAGAGGTCCAAATACTTTTGTGTGTTCAATTGGGAATAATCTGAAAACAGATTTAACAAAATTGGAAGTAGTCAAATATTCTCGCGTAAAGGTAAACATTAAAGAAATTCCAGCAAATGTTGTAAAAGAGCTAAGCAGTGATCAAAGATATATCTACGATATTTGTCTGGCAGTGCAAACTGGAGACACTTCTCAAGATCTGTCCACTCGATCCCCAGGTACCCTTCACCATGCTCGCTGGCTAACTTTGGCCAACAAGGTCCTTCGATTATATATCTCAACGCTAAATCCCGATAAAAACCTTCAAGATATAGTAAAGATTATTATGCACTTCTATGCTCCAGGGTGGTTTTGGATAAAATCTCATCCTAATGCAACTGATGGTGCATATAACTTTTGGCATTTAATGTGCTTGCTTCGAAATTTAGATGAACAACATAGATCAATCATAGAACCAGTATTAAAGAATAACGCCTACTTTTCCCACCCAGAAAATATACTCATATCAATGGTAACTGACAAGAGACTAGAAATTAGGGAGCAAGCTATTCAGAAAATCAACCTTTCAAGAACAAGATTTTCAGGTACCAGAAACTTTGAGTTGCCTCGAACCCTTAATTTCCAATCTACTGACTACACCGAGATGATCGATTGGCAAAAAGGAATCATTACTTCTCCACCGCTGCTAAACAATTTTAGCGACGATGAGTTACTACAAGCTTGATGTAAGCCACTGGAGATAGCTTCTTTTCCATGCCACAGTCAAAGTGTGGAAAGGGCAGTGAACCTAGTAACAAAAGCATGTCAGGAAAGAATAGGATATGACAACTGTCAAAAGTTTATCTTAAACTCATTAGAATCAAGGCGAAAACTGCCCAAGTTTGAATGAGTAAGGAACATATGAAATAAAATTTCCTAATGATATTGAAAATTTCTTCCCTTTTGATGTGATAAGAAACAATAAAAAAGTTAATTGAATTTTAGCACATTTATTATGCCTCTAATTTTTTCTTCTGAATATATTGTTATACTTAATTAATTTTCCTAATACTGTACATTATTAAATAAAATATACGTTAATGAAGATTTATGTTATCAAAAAACCTGAATGTAGAGTAAGTCTCGTATAAATGGAATATTCTTCAATATAGGTCAAAATGTGAAAAATTGTGCCAGGGGTAGGAGGTTTTAAACAGCGAAAATAATTTATGAGGGGGTTCCTGTGTTCCATTCAAACCCCTCACAATATTTGCCTTTTCAATATAAAATTTCGACACGGCCTAATATATATATATATATATATATATATATATATATATATATAGGTGGACTGTAATAATTTATTTTCAACGCATTACATTTTGTTGTTAAAATGTTTCATTAAAATAGCAGGTGTACTCATTTTTAAATTATAGATTAGTTTCAATTAGTAATAACCAGTGGTGGGCACCGTTAACCAAAAAGTTAACTTCGACAACGATAATCCGTTAACCCCAATTTTTAACTCCGATAACGATAATCCGATAATTTTACTACAAAGTTAACGGAAGTTAACGATAATCCGTTAACGATAACTATTTCTTTACTAACATTTAAAAAAATCAAGGAAAAAAACTTTAAAACCCATAGAAAATGTTTATTTATGCAAAATCCAACAATAAATAGGTATTTAACTGTATTTTTATCAAGTTTTGCAACTTTTTTGCTTAATAACTTTTTTTTTATTTTTAATAAAAAATGTACTGATTACATGTTTTGAAACCCGTTACCCTTGTAACCATTAACTAAATTTTAATTTACCAGAGAATTATTATGGCGGGAACTGAAAGGTAAAATTAAATTTTAGGCACATTTTTTAAAGACTATGACACAATGTGCTGGTTGCCCTTCAGAAAGACCAACTTCTCAAAGTTAGGCCCAACTGCCAGTCTTGACCTCTTGGGCCTCAGGATGTCCTTGCCGAGAGAGAAGAGCCGTTCCACTGCGGCAGAGGACGGAATTGGCGTATTGTAAATTCAGGAAGAGGTTGATGAAGATCTGCTCCCCCATGAAGTCAGAGTAAAATAAATAAAAATAAAAATACTTTGTCCATGAATTATTTTGTCTATAAAATATTTTGTCTATGTAATATACGCAATTGTTATTTAATTCGACGACAATATTACAATCAGTGAATAAAAACTATTATTCAAATTTTACATACTATATATACTTTTTTAGAGATTTACTAACGCAGTGTAAAAATACTTATTCATTAGTCATTACTATAAATTAATTTTTCTCAACCGTACATTTTACCATACGTATCTCCATACGTATTAATATATATATAATATTATAGGACTTTTACTAACGTCAAAAGAACCTTCTTACCTTCAATAAAAAGCGCACAACCTCCCCTTGCGAGATCTGGAAGCAGACTGAAGTTATGGCGGTTTGAATTCATTCGCGGAGCGGTGATCTTCCGTGAATGACTCGTCGCAGTTAACGTGTTAACGGACTTTAACAGACTAAATATCGAGTTATCGGAAGTTAACTGGTCCGATAACGATAAATTAACTTCCGTTAATAGTCCGTTAAAAAAAGTTAACTTCGTTAATTAACTGTTATCGGATTAACGCTTTAGTGCCCAACACTGGTAATAACTAATTAATAGTTAATATTTTAGGAAAGACCTTCAGTATTATGGTAAAAGTCCTGTTCTGATATTTCTATTAATTAATTTTGGGAAAATCCATAATAAGTTCATTTTGAAATGTGATGTTATTCGTCATTTTCTCTTAAATGGACCATAAAGCACGAACTTCCCTGAGTGATTCGAAGGTATTTGAGGCTTCACCGTGTAACTCCTTGTAACTCTCTCTTCCTATATATATATATATATATATGATGAATAAAACCACGAATCATAAATACTTTTCACGTGTTACTTTCGTGAAATAATTTTCATATATATATATATGAAAATGAAAATGAAAAGGTTTATTGGCAGACTATAGTCCATATGACAAATATTATTAATACAATGACAGTTCATACACTAAGGATAGAAATATATACAATTGATTAGAAATAATACTGCACTGTCGAAGTTAAGTGGAGCTACAGACAGACGTTTTCGTACCAAGAAGTCCATAGCTTAGAGGATAAATGGCAGGACTCATGGATAGCTTGGATGATCGGGTTGGTTGATTTTTTAATTCTTTGCATTAGACTGTGTTGAGCACGTCTTGTTACCTCCGGGAAGCTCGGGACATTGCGGGTAGCAAACATTTGCGAAGCTGAGCATCTCGGGGGTGATTTATGCAAGAGTCTAAAAGACCTGTTGTACAGCAAATTTAGGGTTCTGCAGACCCTTTTTTATAATTCACCCAGAGTTGCTGACCGTATATATTACTGCAGAAAGTACGAAAGAGTGTGTCTTTAGCTTCACTTGTACAGAAACGAAAGTTCCTTATGGTCATATTCGCTTTAGCACACAGGCTTCGAGATTGTTTTCTTATATCCGAGTCATCACTCAAGGAGCTGGTAATAGTTTGACCCAAATACTTAAACTCTTGTACTTCCTCAATTACTTCACCGTTCATTTTAAACCTTATATCAGCTGGCTGATTACAGCTTTTAGGATGAAATTGCATAACCTTAGTTTTTATAACATTAAAAAGAATATCATGTTTCTGCGAATACACTTCGCAGACATTTAGTAGCCGATCCAGACCTTTAACAGAGGGACTTATTAACACCATATCATCGGCATAAACTAAGTTATTTATCCTTGTGTTATCTATACAACATCCAACTGTTGCCTCATTAAGTGAAGCAAATAATCCGTCAATATACACATTAAACAGCATAGGGGAGAGCAAGGAGCCTTGTCTCACCCCGCAAGAGGAGTGTCTTCTAGTTTTGCAAATAAAATATTGTGGTTCACTGTATCATATGCCTTACTTATATCAAAGAAACAGCTATAAATGGTTGAATTACTGTCAATGTATTTAGATATTGTTTCTTTAAGTACATAGATACACAGGTCAGTTGAGTGGGACCTTTTAAAGCCAAACTGATTAGGAGATGTCCATAGGAAATCATTTAATCGGAGTAACAAGAGTTTTTCTAGTAGTTTCGAGAAGCAGGAAGCGACAGCAATAGGCCTGTAATAATTGCTGGACAGAATGTCTCCGTACTTATTTTTGACCAGAGGCAAGATATATACCCTCATGAACTCTGCAGGGATATAGCTATGAACAAGCATGGCTGATAGGAGCAATGATATATGCATACTACGTCATTTGCATATTTTAAGTGCTCATATATATATATATATATATATATATATATATATATATATATATATGGGAATGAACTCAGAATGGTCCCCTGAGTTTTTATATATATATATAATATATATATTATATATATGTTTATGGAAGTATATGTTATATATATATATGTATGTATATGTTTATGGAAGTATATTTTATAGGCAAAGAGCGGGAATCATATTATAATATTGAAGATTCTTTTGCAAGTGTTAATTATTTTTATAAAATCCATAGTACTCATCTGACTGAAAGGTTTCCACTCTGATGTGGACTTAATTGTGTATTTACAATAGCAGATAAGTCAGGAATGATGTCAAACGGATAAAGGTTAAATTGCTTGATGAATTCTTTCTGCGTTACACCAATTCCTAGTTCATCACAAGCACCTGCGATATGAGTAAGATTACTATAAGCTTTCAAGCAAAGCGGGAACACAGCATCTGATGAATAGACCATTTCCAATGTCCCCCCCACTCCCAACGCTATGCCATTAACGTATAAAGTTATATTTTTAAGGCCGAAATTCTCGAATTTAAAGGCGTTCTTTTTATATTTTCCTTTCACAGAAGCGTGGTCCTGCATGCCAAATAATAACCTTTTAGGTAGAGCTCCCACGGCGATGTTTCCTAGCTGTTTCAATGCCAACCCTGCGGGCACCGTGTATAGTTTGATCTGCACTCTGTTAATTGGGTATTTTACTGTGGCATGTAGTAAATTGTTTTTAATTTCTAACTGTTTAGGCGAACTTAGTTTCACTCGACGTACGCGAAGGTATGTTTCATAATATGAATCACAACTGGCTTTGCGCCCTCTTCTTGATCAGCTCCCAGATTTAAACAGATCTCAGGATTCGTGCGAGTGAGCTTTAATTTCATATCGACCCCATTCACAGGCAGCTTCTCCTGGAATGTGAAGTCTGATGCAAGCGCCCAAAATATTCGTATATCTTCTTTTTAGAATTTGTAAATTTGTCCTTTATACTGCTTTCGTCTTTACCTTCATAATAGTCCTCGGCAGTTAGAAAGCTTCTTTTGAAAGTTCAGGACATTTTCCAGATAGGCTCGTAGGTGATAATAACCCGTTCCTGCAGAGATGTTGACCTGATTTAAATACACATCACACTGGCTGAATATGGAGTGTAGAAAGTTTGTTTCGGGAAAAACAATGTATTTGTTATCGCAACCCGTTCCATCTGAATGTGCTGTACGTAGTTTAGTGTACATGTGCATGCAGCTTTGATCAAAAAAGTAAGGGCGTGAGCTGAGTATCACGAATTCTATAGGAGCACTCGGGGAACTAATTGTGTTCAACGGGTTAATTGTAATAAAGACACTGTGCTCAATAGAAACTTGTGTTGAGGGCATGTCAAAGCGGGACAGCTCCGATTTACAACATTGTGAACTACACGGATGGATGAAGCGTGCCATGACGAGCCAGAAATAGTTCCACCTCTCTCAACAAGTAGTAAGCAACCTATGATTCATGAGAGTAATGTCCTTGGCTTATATCAGTTAAAAAAAATTATCAACCATAGGTTTCACTCGCTTAGAGCACTTCTTTTTAGATGTCCTTTTGCATTTAACGCAACGTGCTAGTAACTCCTTCCGGACAGCCCTCTTTTTCTTCTCACCACTACGAATTTTTCTCTTTGCATCTTTGATGATTTCGGCCCGTGTACGCTTCAAGTGCTTTTTTGAGCTTCTTTAGGTTTAGCCCCCGCCATTATGTCTTCTACCGGTTTAAAACCTGATTGTAACGCTTTATTCCCGAGATATCTGGCACCCCTCTTCAGCACAATCGTTCTTATATATATTGAAATATTGGTTAATAGATTAGTCGCGACATATGATAATAAAAACCCACTCTAATAGACAGAATTTTTATTATCATATTTTGACCTTCACGTAGAAAAAAAGTGAAGTTTTTTGCATTTATTAGTCGCGACATTCACATAATGAGGTTTGTCATATGCACTGCTCAAGCTCTGTCCTCTTTGATTAGGAATGTATACGATACGAAGCAGGCGCGCTTGAGTATCCCCAACAATTTGATGCTCCACGATATTGCTGTAAATATAATACACGTCTGGGGGAGGGGATACCTATCGGCCAATTTCTCTAATTTCAGCTGATACATTAGACTGGACAAATCTTGTTGTACTTCGTGAACGGTATCTCTTTGGAAGGCTGCGCCATATCGTCCCTTAGTTATAATTTTGAACAGCCCTTTATCTTTAATATTTCTGTTAGCTTGTGATTTTAGGGTCAGAATGTGTGCAGAGGATTCTTTGTTTACGATTTCGTATACTAAATCACCCGTAAGTTTGAGCTTTCTAAACTAACGTTTAAGTCTCTCACAACATTCTCGGCCACACCATAACGGCCCGGGCCTAGTGTTACTACTGTAGTGTAATACCGTGCATCCCGACTCCGGGAGGTTCGCATGGTTTCATCCCGAGTTACCCCGGCTTTTTTACACTCTTTTAAGAACCGTAAAAACGGTTTCTTTAAAATCAATATTTAAAAAGAGGGTATCCAGCTGAATTTTGCATATCTGCACCTCGTATGGATCACGACCCAATTCAACGGGCCCATGGAGTTCTGTTACATAGTTGGACAGGGTGTTGTCAGGATGTACAGACAGAAAAGAAGAGGACGGTAGTGTGACTTAGAAATGGTTAGGCGCCATGTTGCACACTATTTAAGCCTCATTATTGCATCAGCTTTTATATAGGTGTTGAAGCTTTCTGGATATCCTAGCCATTTCACCAGGTACATTTTTCTCTTTCCTGAACCTTTGCTGCCTAAAATTCTTTCAGTTTTAAACACATTTTTTCCTAAATTAAATGTCACTTTCTGCAACTCTTCGCGGTAAAAGCCTCCTGTGATTCCTTCCCCATTCAAATCTTCAATGTAACAGCATTATCTCGCCTTTAGGTCTCATAGCCCTAACTTTAAAAATCTTACGTGTCCAACCTTGCTCAAATCCCTTCGCGAATTTATTACCCGAACACGACAGTCTCACATAATCACTGATTTTGAAAGAATATCGCTTCTCACCTCACGCTCTGTGTGCGCACCTCTTTCTAAAACCTCGTGCGATGGTGTGAACGGTTGTATGATGAGGCATGTGATTCCAGAGTGTTTATGTATCTGTATGTGTTTTTAGGTGTAAAATAGCGATGCATACGTTCCTTTATGGTACGTTGAAGTCTTTCAGCTAAAGAGGCCTTATGTATAGAATTGCTAGTGTAGTAGCTGATATTAAACTCTGTCAGCATGTTCTGAAAACTTGGCCAATAAATTCTTTCCCCATATCCTTACAAAAATAGCCTGGAATCCTGTTTTCTTTCAACATCAACGTTTTGGTAGCTTTAGCTACTGTTTCAGGCGATTTATTTTTCAGGGGAATTAACCACAGGTATCTAGAGAACACATCTATTATGAATAAGATGTAGCGGTAGCCATCATTATACACTGAATATCTTTGCATGTCTGTTAACTCCGCTTCCCAAATAGAGTCAATCGAAGCCGCTGTTGTCTTGGCTGTTTTAAACATTTTTCTCACTGGTTTATGAAGTGTATAAGCATCCTGCTCCAGCAAAAACCTCTCAACATCTTTTTCCCTACTCCATCATTATAAACACCTCTGTACAGTCTAACAACACCGCCGTAGGAGACTGGGCTAGGAATGTCATAATAACGTTTTCTTAATATGTTAGCCATTTCCGTATTTTAGAAGCACGTGGAAAGGGCTGGCCGTTGTTGTTTGGTCTCTTCTTTCTCCTCTTCAGAGATGCTACCGTTGGGGGTGATGCGTACTCAGTTGTGGTACATGCGAGGCTTGCTCCAAGTCTTTTAACCTGTTCAGATTTCCTCTCAATGTTTTGGGGACATTTATTTGTTGTAGTCTTGCTTTAATTTGCTTCCATCCTGATGGTGACGGCCTATCCCACTTTCTCACCAGATCATGGACGATGTCGACGATATTCGAACCCTGTACCTTTGTACTTTTCACAATGATCTCGCCTGTATCAGTCCACTGTATAATGGGGTCCTCACTCAATAGATTATAAAGACTTAAACCTTTATTCCTCAATGCATGTGGGAGACTACTTTTTAATACATGTTCGATATGTTGTGGGGTCGACCTGCTATTCTTTGACTGGTCATCTCTAGCATCGGCCCGAGGCCCTATGCCTCCATGTTCATATTCTCCGCGCTGTGCCTAATAACCACGGGGATCTCTGTCGGATTCTGTTAATTTTCGTACTCATGAAGAAATTTCTGCAGAGTTTCTTCGTATAAGATTATTTTCTCATCAGGTGACTTTTCGCTGTTTAATAGGTCTAACAATTCGCTTTCCATCCTTTTAAGCCTGCTTTTACGGGGTTCTAGAACCGTATCTGGAGTCTTTGAACTTTGCAGTGAAGCATACACCTCGTGTGGAATCACTACCACTTTCTTCATTATATTAATCTAGTTAGTAAAGGTCCCAAAACTGAGAATAAGATAGGTAGGAATGACCCCCCTCTTTGTACAATAATTCGTTTTTCCTCCCTACAGTTTGACTTTTATGAGCAAGTGTACGTATTATGTTCTTGCAACGGCGTAGGCGAGCATTCTGAGTGGGTTTCATTGATGCATTACATTTTATAACGTTAAGAGAGACTTCACAGATACATTTTAAAAAGTCCGAGTAGATATTTTTAACAAATATCTGTGGCATTGCCGGGGCAATCGATGGTAGATTTTTATTAATTCATGGTATTTCTTTAGCCTCTTTGTCATTCTGGAATATACACCGTTTCAGGCTCGTTTGGGAATATATTCGTTCTTAGAAGCACTCTAAACGTGATTCGCGGGTGAAGGTCACAAAGCAAATATCCGTAACGTTGACTTGTAGCTACTTTATAACTTCCAAAAACTTCTTACGCTGATTCGGGAACATTTGACTGGCTAATACCCCAATTTGTGACACATCTCTATGTTGCGCGAATAAGACTAGATATTGTGTATTTAACGACACATCGCGTATGTTTCTATTTGTGAAAAATAGATTCTGATTGATGAAGAACACGCTTATGTTAAGATGGTGGGAGAACACTGTAAATGTCATGGCAAACGTTTTATCCATTTCCAACATGAGATCGTCAATTATAGTGACTGTATGTTCATTTCCTTTTAACGAATTAACGTCATATACACCTTTGTGGAACAGAATATTATCTTGGTACTCGTTGAACACTGACTGGTACGTCGAATAGAACCATATAACTTTATGCACAAATTTTGAGAACATCTCTCCCTTATCTTTAATGATTTTAAGCATAAACACAGTTTTACCACATCCTGTAGGGCCAGATATAATACACGTGGACGGGCTCGTGAAACTGAATTTTTTCAAAATATAATAATAATTTAAGTGGTGTTCCTTATATTCTAGTCTTGTTTTTCCTCTTCTTCCACAGAACCGTGAATGACGACGAGGTACAGCATCATGTGCCCATCATCGATATTACAGACGATCCCGATGACAGTGTAGTTGTGATTACAGATTCCATCCCCGCTGGCAAGCCAACATCAGCGACATCTACAGGGTGGGCCGTAAGTTTCCATACATAGGAAAAATTAAACGTTTGTTTTTATGTTTCAGATACCCTAAGAATATGCGTTTGACGTAAGATCTTGTTTACTGATGAAGCAAATTTTTACGTCAATGGAGAGGTTAATCGGCAAAACATACGTTATTGGAGTAATGCTAACCCTAACTGGCTGAGTCCGACGAAGATGCAAGGTGCCGGTAAAGTGATGGTGTGGGCTGGGATATGGGGTGACAGAATTATTGGACCAATTTTTGTCAGTGGAAATTTTAATGCCGAAAGGTATCTTAACATGTTGCAAGAAGAGATTTTCCCATCCCTGCTAAACGAGGAAGGTAACTTCCCAGTTTACTTCCAGCAAGATGGAGCTCCACCTCATTATGGTCTTCACGTGCGTCGGTATTTGGATCAGCAGTTTCCGGATGCTTGGATTGGTCGGCGTGGTCCTGTGGAGTGGCCTCCCAGATCCCCAGATCTCACCCCCCTTGATTTCTATCTTTGGGGGCACTTGAAGGCCATGGTGTATCAGGAAAAGATACGAGACATAAATCATCTAAAGGAACGTATCACCAACGCCATTACAAGCATAACGTCAACTGTGCTAATGCGTGTTCATCAACAGTGGGGAACACGTATTGAAATGTGTTTTCAAAACAATGGCAACCATGTAGAGCATATTATATAAATAAAAATGGTTGTCCATAAAAAAATGTTTATTTTTCCTATGTATGGAAACTTACGGCCCACCCTGTATAGCACCCCCACACGAAAATTCAAATCGGAGGCATGATGAAGAGCGTTTCACGTCAGGTATAAAAACCGAGTGTACGGTTGTTAGACCCCCAGTAATAGAACCCCAACCCTCTACGACTTTAGACACAACCCCCACACTAGCTCCTTCCTCAAATAAAGATCAACCCCCTTATTCTTGTTGAATAAGGTAGGTTGATTTTCCGCATTTTTTTAGATATCGACTTTGGACTAGTCGAGATAGTCAGGGCTTAATATGATAATAACTGACAAAACATTTCAGATTCCTAGCTTTAACTGTTTTTTGAGGAAACCGTTTCAAAAATCGTCAAAAATCGTACCGATAAAAACATGCTATTTTCATAAAAAAAAAATCCTGAAAAAAGTTACAATTTTATTGAAAAAAAGTTTAAAAAAACATGTACAGAGTCAAATAGACACATTTAGATCCCAAGATCATAATTTTCACTGTAAGAGCCCTTAGAAGCAAAGGAAGGCCTGATCTGGCGGCTTAGGGCTTTGGCCAGAATGTGTTTGTGCCTTGATTCGAGTCCATAAACAGTATGGGAAGCTTCAGATGTAAGCTTCACGGCCCTTTCAACACTCTGAGAATGTGAAGGCAGATCAGGCAGCTCCAGCTTGGTGCCATTCAGCAATGCTTCTTGAAGCTCCTGGTCATAAAAGTCTTCTGTGAGAGCAGGTTCACAGATGCCACTTTGAGAAAGGTTGATTAGTTCTGACCAGTGGGTAGCTTAAATGTTGATGGCTGTGATCTTCTTCAGCCTCTTCTTGGCTGGCTTCCCACTTCTGAAAGAATAATAATTAATTTATTTTTATTCCAGTTTAAGATTTAATCCCTATTAGTCTCAGAATTGCTGATTTAATTTAATTTAAATAAAAAAAAAAAAACCCGAGTTCTATAAATCCCCATAATCGAATTTTTTTCAGAAAGAAGGTAAGATTATTTCCATTATCAGAGGGGAGGGGGGAATTGGTTTAAGAAAATGTGAAAAAAAAATCGATTATGGGGATTTATAGAACTCGGGCCTTTTTTTTATTAAATAAATCCCCATAATCAAATTTTTTTTCCACATTTTTTTAAATTAATAAATGCTTACCTGATGGACAGAATTTTCTTGAGAGCAGCTTCTCTCACTTCCAAGTCATCAGACTTCATCATGGAGTACAGCACATTCTCGGGCAGCAAGGCAAAAGCATTGTACTTCAGGTTCTTGAAAGCAACACCGTAGATTTCTTCAGACTGCTGCTTGATCCTCTGGATCATGTTGAAGATGTACAGCTGCTGATTGTGGAACTTGCTGTCCCTTTTGATCTCAAACCAACTGACTGCATACACTTCCACAATGAACTTGATGGCCTGGTAAAGCTTACCCTGTAGTTCTGGAGGGTAAGCACCTCTGGTCCACAGACACATCAATCTAATTGCCAAAGTCAACCATCTTGCATGGTTTAATGGTCCAATTTTCCAGGCAGCAAATCTTGGGTTGACTTTGCCCCTGGAAATTCCAAGCACATACTCCAAAAGAAGTTTCTGGTCGCTACTGAGATCATTCAGTGTCTCCTCAGCAAATTCCATGTCATCCAGGGGGCCACTGAGTTTGGTAAATTCCACTTGTGGCAGATCTTGGTAGTCAATTTCACAGAGTTTTCCCAGCGGACCAGTGAAAGCAGTGGGACTTTTGGTACTGCCATCAAGATGCTTGAAAACAGCTCTGAAAGGAAGCTCATTCTGATGGATGAACAGCCAATGGTGTGCAATTTCCGCTCAATTTTATTTTCCAGAGCTGTTACAAGGCCTCCCTCCCAGCCAGTGTTTGTATTTGTGTTGTCAAGGTTGACAGCTTTCAGGGTATGAACACTGTTAAACTCCTCCAAGACACTAGCAACTTCTTCACCAAGAAGAACTCCAGTCGCACCTTTAATTGGGATGACTCTGTGAGTAAGATATGTTCCACTTTCAGTTCCCGGCTCCTTTGTGGAAGTCATATGGTGCTCTTGTCCCTTTCCTTTCTTTAGCTTAGTCTCCCCATTTTCATCCTTAACTTCTCTGTACAGCAAAGTGTCCTTGTCAACTTTCCCATCAACCCCAATACTGACTAACTTTTCCAGACCCTCATTGTGCTTTTCATCACTTTTCACTTTCATTCTAGCTTTCTCCCTGTCCATTTTCGATTTATGAACTATTATCTGTTTCACATCAAGGCCAGGCTTAAGCAGGTCCATAGCTTGTAAGTCCAGGAGGAAGGCATTAGCAAGACTTGCCCCAAGATTGGAAGAAACATCACCCCTGATCAGTTCCATGGCATATCTGGTGGGTTTCCACAAGCTGTAACCTCCACTTGGGTGCCTCCTTGGCTTGAACTCTTCAGCTTCACCACCAGATGGCTGAAATGAAAATAAAAAATAAATTACTAAAGCGAAAATGGGGGAAAATAGGGGGAAAAGTAGGGAAAAATATGGGTAAAAATCGACGAAAATGGGCGGAAATAAAAATAAATTACTTAAACGAAAATGGGGGAAAAAAGTGGGAAAATAGGGGGGAAAAATGGGTAAAAATTCAGTTAAAAGTCGGCGAAAATAGGCGAAAAAAAGAATAAATTACTAAAGCGAAAATGGGGGAAAAAAGGGGGGAAACAGGGACAAAAAGTAGGGATAAATTTGGGTAAAAATGGGATAAGATATAAGAAAAAATATATATTACCTCTCCTGATTCTCCTGAGCTGGATTCAAAAGAAATATCTTGTGAAGGTGTGGAGGCAAAAGTGGCCAAATCCACTTCCTGCTGCTGTTGAATCTGGCTCTGTAATCTTTCTGCTTCAGCTGCAGCCCTCTGGTCTCTCTTCACAGCAGCTTTATCCACAGATCCCAGCTGGAAAGAGCCCTTGGGTCCTATTTTGGCCCTCTGATCTCTCAAGTATTCCCTCTCCTCTACTGGAACCTGAAATATTAAAGTATATTAAATAGCGGATCTAAAATAAGAGATAAAATCCTGAAAAAAATTGATTATTAATTTCTATTAGCAGGGGGGGTGGGGAAAGGATGATTAGAGGAAAATGCGGATATTTTTCAATTACAAGCATTGAATTTCCTTCCATTTAAAAGGCACCTAATCGCACTAAGTTAGGCCAGTTAAAAGTTAAAAAAATAATAGCATTACCTTCTTACTGGGAGGACAAGTGCAGATTATGTGCTGTGTTTGACAATTTTCTTTCTTGCACTTCACAGCATTGTCATCACAGGGACGAACAGATAGCTTACAGGTGCAAGCAGAAATGTCAAAAAGTTTATCCAGCTTTTCCTCCAGATTCTGCTCCTCGACTGTAGAAAGAGATTTCCTGTTTATCTCTTTTGCTTTCTTGAAGCACACTTTATCTACCAATTTCACTACATAATATTCCTCATACAGGGGCAGCCGCGGGTTCGCTGCCTACCAGATCTCAATCACATCCTTTGCTATCATTTTAGCAATATCATAGTCTCTCAAGTCCGGGTGGCTATTTTAGAGGAAATAACTGTACTGAATAACTTGGCGGAGGGTAGGAGGCTCTGTTTTATCCAAAGGGGAAGGCTGGCCACTGAATTTTTTGGCACTATCACTTCGAGTTAACACTGCAGACTTCCGTTTTTTACCCATTTTTATGAAATATCTGAAAATAAACACAATTAAATGAACGCATCATAAAATAACTTAATTTAATACACATTTTATAGGTAAATATCATTAAAAACTACAAAATAATACACTAATAAACATCTATAATGCATTTACAATAAGTTTCAAGCATCGTTTTGTTAAAAAAGCCGAATTTTAATTGATTATTTTGATGAAATAAGGTCCGATATTTTGTTTGTTTACATTGCGCGAATGCCGCGCGCACGATTTTACACCTAAAATTCGGCAATTTTACAACTTAAAAATAATTAACAATCCTCAAACAATACAATCATTTTCACAAATATGAGTTGGTGCAACGTTTTTTATACATTAATACCTTTCTATCTAGACTAGTCCAAGCTCACAGTTCCAAAATCAACCTACCTTACTGTTGAATTCCAGTCGCATTCTCCACAACAGCAGCTGCGTCTCGTGCTGTAGAAGGTGGCATAACATTCGAGTTGGCGCGCACCGCCACCCCCCCAGGCCCTGACGAGAAATCGGTACATAGTCAGGGTTGACCCTGGTTCCATGTCTAGCAATGGTGTTGAACACGGACTACGGCACGTAGTTCAACATATTATGGAGTTTGCCCTACAGAACCGTAAAGAACGTAAAGTCAGGTCGAAGCTGTCCTTCGGGTTCGGGTCAGATGAAGTGGATGTAGATGATTTTTGGGTAGTAATACCATTCAGACGCTTCGCAGCTGTAGATACAGAATATATATTAGGCCGTATAATGCAGCCCTCTCAAAGTAGTACAGCCTTAAATATGGACAACTTCACGGTAAATATTGACCGTGTATTCCGTGTTGCGGGTTATAGTACCACATCTTATACTCTTAACTTCATTTCTCAGGTTATTCACAGACGGCATATAAACGCCGATCGTGGTTGCGGCTTTATAGCATTAGTCTTGGCCCGTATGTTTAATGTACTAAATACACGGTCGCAAAAAATTTGGTTGCCTACGGTTGTGCAGCGTGCCCATTAACTGGCTTCGGATTGCAAGCTTGTGTTTGAGTGTAATATGTCCTGAAGAGCTGGTAAGGGTAGAGCAGGAAATGAATGTTTGTATAGTTGTATTTGGAATGATGATCGTCGTTGGACTGTGTACGTTTTTAAAAGCTGTGTGAGAAATCGTCCAAGATCCCTACTTATTTTAGGGCTGTCAGGAACAACATATCTACCCATCCGTAATATAAGAGGACCTTTACGAGAGTTATGATAAAAGTCGAAAATATGGATGACATCATGATTTGTGTAAGGGATGTATCGAGTTTGCCGATGATATAGTGAAACATTGTAAAGATTGCCACATGGTATGTGAGCAGTGTAAAAACTCCAAATGTGAAAACCGTGTAGTTGAAGCTGAGAAGAGGGACTGTAATCTGTGTAGACGTACATTTTTTTGAGCTCCATAAGTCAATTGGCACGTGCAGGAAAATGAAAATCTGTGAATGTGGTATGTTTGTATGTATTGGGGGAAATTCAAGCATAAATGTGATAAAATTCACTGTCCGACATGCCCTGAGAAATATAAGGCAGATGGTATAAAGCATATATCTTATATGAAAGATGCTAAGCCTAAAAGTAGGCCTTGTATAACTGTGTACTACGATATAGAAATATATACGGCTGCTGAAATCAAAGGTTATACCACATCTACTTGTCAGTCAGACTATCTGTGATGAGAGCATGGATATTGAGTGTGATGAGTGTCGCAAATATGGTAAACGAACAAACGTTTTCAAAACGAACGCACACGACAACCCCTTGAAACTCTTTGTGTCCTATATTGTCAAGTTAGCGGACAAGTTAAAAAAAGTGACAATATATATTCTTACCCATAACGGCGCAAAATTTTGTACACAATTCCTTTTTAAGGGACTGCTTGACCACGAGTCATCTGAGATATTTACAGGCGATCCCTTGAAAAGAGGAAACAAACTTATACAGATGCAAATAAGAGGTAATGTTCAGTTTAAAGACACTTTATTATTCACACCTTGTAAATTAGCGAAGCTTCCCAAGGTGATGGGTGTAGCCGCCGAAGTTTCAAAAGGGTATTTCCCTTACTATTTCCTCACTAGCAACACTTTAAATTACGGAGGCCTGCCATCACACAAACATTACTTTAACTACGCCAACATGAGTGATAGTGAGCGTGAACATTTTGATCGCTACTATAACAGTTTTAATGGAGATACTCCTTACAATATAGCTGATGAATGTGAGAGTTATTGAGTGAATGATGTGCGTGTGCTTAGAGTATGCTTCCAGGCCTTTAGAAGGATGTACATAGACTGGTTCAAATGCGATCCGTTACAAGTTGCAACCACGATCGCCTAATTGTGCTTTACGGTGTTCAAGAACAATTTCATGCCTATGACACCTTAATCGTCATTCACAGAAACAACCCTCGTAGTTATGGGCATAAGACTACTGGCTCATACATTTACAGCAGCAGACAGGTGTATACATAAAACATGCCCGCAACACGGGGGAAGTACCCATTAAGGTCAATGGTCATGTTTGTGGGGTTGATGGCCCAAGCGAAGACCGGGTCACTGGTGAGAAGACTGTGTTCTCCTTTAACGGTTGTTGGTGGCATGGATGTCCACGTCCTGAGTGTCGAATCGTAGGAGATATCCACAGTCGATCTCCTGCTGACAGTCTTGCATGGACCCGCACCCAGTTCACTCATAAGATCTTGTGGGAGCATGAGTATGATGCACGGATGGAAACAGATGGACAGTACCGTGAAGAAATAAACACGATCAAGCGTTCAATGGTGTTGGATTCTCTCAAATGCGGTGATAGTTTGTTCGGAGGGCGGATAAATCCCTTCAAGCTATACTTACCGCGTACGGAGGGCGTGAAACTCCATTACTATGACTTCCGCTCTTTATACCCCTACCTGATGAAGAACAATCCGTACCCCGTAGGTGCACCTGAAAAACTGGTGGGCCCAGCCCTGCCCACCATCGAAGAGTTCTCAGCAAATTTGAACAAGAACTATTTTGGTCTTTCTTTCGTAGACGTGCTCCCCTCGTCATTTATGGATGCCGATCTTACCCATCGTTATTGACCACAAGCTCATGTTTTCCCTGTGCGTGAAGTGCGCAGAAGAGAACAATGGGGCTTGTAATCACACAACCAACCAGCGGAAGATCAGGGGCGTATACATGTTACAGTCAAAGTGTGTAACCAGCCATTTCGCGTAATGGCTGAAACTTTTAGTAATTTCGCGAAATGGGTGTTTTACTTGGTCATTTCGTGAAATGACTAAAATCTTCAGTCATTACGCGAAATGGCTGAAATGCCACGTTGGCCATACTTCGTACAAGATTATTTGCAAGGTTAGGTCAACTGTATGCCTGTTTAGGTCAACTGTATGCCCTTGACAATTGGTTAGGTTAAGTTGTGTTATTTACTTTAGTTTTAACGAAAATAACACGACTTAACCTAACCAATATATATATATATATATATATATATGTTAAACACAGACCGTGCATGGCACAAGGAACTCTTCTGGGAAAATTAAATCCACTATAGTCCGAATAAGTAATGGTAAATGACAAATACCATAGTTTTTTTCTTTTTCATGATTTTAGCCCGACGTGGGCAACGGGTCTCTCGCAAAGAGATCCCATAAATATAGCTTCCCTCACCAGCTATCTGCAAAGCAGACAGGATCCAGCTTTGGGACGTGGATCTAGGGTTTAAAGCAAACCTAGATCCCTACACTCAGAACCTCTATATAAGTAAAAGACTCGTTGCATTCACGTCGTGTTGAATAAATCAAAGAAAAAGGGGGTAACTATTGTATTTTTAGCCAAAAAAACCAAAACTTAAACCTCAACCGGGACATTGAGCGTCCACTTTTCAAGGCACGAAACACGTCCGTTTAGTATACACAAACTCAGAATGGTTCCCTGAGAACATTATATGTTAAACACAGACCGTGCATGGCACAAGGAACTCTTCTGGGAAAATTAAATAGTGGATTTAATTTTCCCAGAAGAGTTCCTTGTGCCATGCACGGTCGTGTTTAACATATAATGTTCTCAGGGAACCATTCTGAGTTTGTGTATATATATATATATATAATATATAAAAACGGTATTAAAGAATAATTGGGGTGATGGGAATATATATAAACAATGCATGTTTGCTACAATAAATATATATTCTGTATGTATACACTATACCAAATGGTTGGTTATGCTTTCTAAACCAACTGGCTGCTTGAGACAACTGGCGGATTTATAAGTCATCTGATGCTGTCAAGAACATCCCCATTAATTAAATAAATAGCACAATCTGGCAATTCAAACGTTAATAATATATCTATACACATACCTCTCTCTCTCTCTCTCTCTCTCTCTCTCTCTCTCTGAGGAGGGCGTGAGAGCGCTTCGGGACGGTCTTGACAGATTGGGCGAGTGGTCTGCTACTTGGCAGATGCCATTCAACTCGGACAAATGTAAGGTGGTGCACATAGGTTATAGGAACCCGAAGACCGATTACTCTCTCTTGGGAGGGAACTTGACTGATACCGATCTAGAGAGGGACTTAGGAGTCTATATCAGCAACGATCTGGAACCGTCGAAGCACTGTGCGGGGGTCGAAAAGAGGGCCTTAAAATTATTAGGTTGTATTGGGAGACAGTTCCAGTTTCGGAACGGGGAGACTGTGATGTCTCTTTGTAATTCTCTAGTCGGACCTCAACTGGAATACTGTGCGCAGTTTTGGTCTCCGTCCCTCGGGAGGGACGTGGAGGGGTTGGAGGGATTACGAGCGGGGGCTACAAGGTTGGTCCCTTCAATGAGAATGCAGAGCTACCAACGGAGATTGGAGCGCCTAAATCTGTTTAGCTTGGAGACGGGGAGGTTGCGGGGTCAGCTTATTCAAGTCTTCGGGATGCTCAGGGGAATGGACGGGGTTGATTGCAGAAACTTATTCTCACTTAGTGCCAGTCCGACGGGAAATAATGGGTTTAAACTGGAACTAGACATTTAGGACCTCTGTCTGCAGAAACTTCTTTTCCTATAAAATAGTTAATGTCTGGAACCAACTTCCCTCAGAGGTTGTTTCCAGTCAAGGTGTGGATGTGTTTGGGAATGGGCTGGACAAGGTACTGAATACTCTCATAGTTTAAGATTAAAACATAACAAAACTCTGCAGGAGTTCGCTTGCACGGTGTCTCTGTGAGCAAGCTAAATATAGAGCTATTTATATATTCTCAACTTTCCTGTAAAATTTCCTTGGCTACTTTTCCAGGGTCAAGGTGTTTTCTTCAACCTTTTTCCGTACCTGCCTCTGGCAGGGAGGGAGCGGAGGGTGGGGAGAGAGCCTTCTACTTTTCTATCCAGTTTTCTACTACTGCTAGGATAGTTGAAAGAAAAATAAACTTGTTTAATAACAGGAACCTCCCAGAGTGGACCGAAAGGTCTTTGAGGCTTCCTCTTGTCCTTGTAACTCCTTGTAACTCTCTCTCTCTCTCTCTCTCTCTCTTAGGTTAGGTGGATTCCCCCAGCTTGTGGCAGCTGGGGAGGAATCCCCCTTTCTTCCTTTTTTTTGGCACCCTGGGGGGAAGGGGAGGGTGGTTGGCACCTTGCAAAAAGGGGGACGGGGGTTGGCACTGGGGGGATTGGTACCTTGCAACAAGGGGAAGGGTTTTTTGTATCTTGCAACATTTGGTCAACATTGCAATTGCAACGTGCACTCTCCCATTTTGCGGCCATACAACTGACCTTCCTGATTGATTACGAGTGGACATGTTATTGTTAGCTCTGTAAAGAAAAAAATTGTAACTGTCAGATATAGGAGTTGAACCTTATTTCCATATGTTTCCATTTCCTAGTTAAGAATATTAATTTTTGTTTAGTTAAGATTATAATGTTTAATATAAATTTACTAATAATTGTGAAATTACGATAAAGTATGTTTGTTAGATTGTAATTGTTTAAAATGGGAAGAGTTGGCAATCCTGAACAGAGGCCCACAGAACGGACTAACCCCAAAAAGAGTGAGTCATTCGGCAGCGCGATAAGCGTAAAGTTGGGGCCATGTAACCTTAAAATTAAATTAAATGTTTTGTGCCCCTCTCCGACGTAAAATATTATAGTAAAATTTCCTACTCGCATCCCCTCAAATTACTTAACGCATTTTCGGAATTAAATAAAGTGTTAACAAGAGCTTAAAAAGAGTGTTAAATGAACCCCCCTTCCCCCTTTGTGTTGTAACGGCTTTCATAGTCTCGGCGTGGCTACCATGAATTTATAAAGTATTGTGGAAATGAGTAAAGAGAGTGTAAAGATAAATGCAATAGAGAGCAGAAAGTAGAGTAAATAATGAAGAAAATAAATAATAAAACGTGTTCACGACATTTTTGGTGGCTAGCGGCGGGCCTACATATTTTGTATGAGGCTTACCCACGTGCCTCTAATTTCGATTAAAATTCTTCCGGCCCGGTATAATAGCTAATAGCATTAATGAATATTTTATTTCGATTATTAAAATATCTAAATGCAAAGTTAACCCCGTTTGCAGGCAAATTTCGATTTCCATTCCTTAAAATTTCATGGTCAATGTAATTTCAAAATGGCGCATCGCCTTCGACATCCTTATAGCGTCCCTTCCAAACTTCGCGCCTAAAAATTTAATTTGTTTTTCCTTTCTTTTCGTGGGAGTTCGTGGGATTCTGAAATGTTCGTTTGTTCCATTTTTCATCGTACGTTCCGTTACTTTTCGCAGTCTAGTGACTCAAAATTTCTTTTAGTCGTGGTGCAGTGAGTCGGTAGAACAATTTACGTCTGACTCAATATTGCGTTAAATTTCGTTCATGACGTCGGAGAGGACATAGTTTTCATAATTTATCATGCTGTCAGGGCTCAATTTTTCTTTTTTTCGTCTCTTCCACTGTTATGCCTGTTTCAGCTTACCTTTTGTTTACTGTTTGTGTTTAAACTTTTGGAATTAGAAATTGTGATAATAATAATAAGAATAACGATTAATAAATAAATTTTACCGAATTTGTACGTAAGTGAATTATGTTAGTTTAAATACAGTGTGATACACATTTTATACGGTCCTTTAAAAATGTTTGAGCGAAAATTTTTACCGCATTTCTAGGTATATATACATATATAGTATTGTAAGACATTTCATGAACATGTAAAATTTTCTGGGCTTCATTAGTAGATTTTTTATTATATTTCGATTGGTTGTATATAATGATAGGCTTATTTTATTGTTTATGTAGGTTTACGGGCTTTTTGCTTCGCTTCGCTTCGCGCTAAATAGGATTAAGTTACATTTTATGGGAGAGTCGAAAAAAAATCTTAAACATAATAATTTGTCAGATTATAGGCTGGCCGTATAGGATTGTGTTAGACTTCAAAATAAGCTAAATTGGTTTAACTGAAAGAGAAATTGTGTTGTGAAATTTTCTATAAATTCATTTGTTTTTGGATTTTTTTATATACTCATTAATTATATACTTACATATTAACTCATACGTATATATTAGTTATATATATAATTATATATATTTATATACTCATAAAATTTGGTAGGTAGGCTGATTATCTATTTTTTTTTCTCTCCGTTCCTTTCGTTCATTTTCACGACAATTCCGACTGATATTTTGTAAAATGGCTATTACATTGTACTAAAGAAAGATTTCTTGTAGGCCTATCGTTAAATATTGTTCAGATATTGACCGTCACTATGGTATATGTCTGAGTATTAAATTCTTAGTTATTTAACAAAATTTTAATTGGTTTAACATAAATAATCATAGGATTTTTCTTTAATAACCACAAATGTTATGCATTAAATTCTAAATTGTTCTTTCCACGCGTAACATTGAATTTATTAATTATAGGTCTAAAATTGCGGCGGTACACATATTTATAGTGAACACCCTTTATTATCTTACTTTCTCTTCATTATTTTCTCTACTATCGTCTCTTTATTTCCTTTATCACTTGCTTTCTCTACTCATTTCAACACTACTTTCCAATTATATTCATGGTAGCCACGCCGAGACTATGAACCGTTACAAAACAAAGGGGGGGTTCATTAACACTCTTTTAACACTTGTTAATATTTTATTTAATTCCGAAAATGGTTTAAGTAATTTAGGGGGAGTGCGAATACGGAATTTCTATTATAATAATTTACGTCGGAGAGGGAGAGGGGCACAAAACAATTAATTAAATTTTACGTTACATGACGCCAACCTCACGCTTAACGCGCCGCCTAAAAGACTGACTCCCTTGTGGGTAGCCCGCTCTTTTGGGCCTCTGTTCAGGACTGCCAACTCTACCCATTTTAAACAATTTAAATCTAACAAACATACTTTTTCGTAATTTCATAATTATTAGTAAATGATTTACATTAAACATTATCTTAATTAAACAAAAATTAATATTCTTAACTAGGCATTACTACACTCGCATCACCCCCTTGAAATAAGTTTTTCATTAGTAAAACTTATTAATATCGTTTAACAAATTTAATAAATTTATTCAACAAATTTATATATTTTGCAATTTCTTTTTTTTTTTTTTTCTTTAACAATTTCAAAGTTGATAGACAAGAAATAATTAGAATGACAAATTCCACACATATTTTGTATCATATTAAAACCGAAACCTTTATAATTTTCACATTTGCATAAAATAACATTTCACACTATTAATTAAATTACAACCTGTAACTAATCTATACATGCCAAAAAAAAATAACGGAAAATTTTCTTACAGTGGCTACACAAATCTCAAGTTCACAATCTATTTCCGCGATTCCTCATCAACGATCGCTTTACATTTTGAAACAGTTATTTGTATAGTTATACAGTTACTATCAGGGCGACATAGAAAAAAAATAAGAAAGTTTACATAAAATACTGACCAAGAGCGCACATACTATTTCACGAAAAACACAACAACTATGGGCAATAATCGCACCCTTTCACGTATAATTTATTACATAATAATCAGTACATTAATTTGCTGGACGTTTAGATCACAATCCGCACGCTGACAACGGACTTCAATTTTCAATCGCAGCTCTCCTGCTCACTTCGCTAGAATGCAAGGGATTGCATCAATCAACATGCAACAGGGCAGCACGCTATAATGGTTCCGCTCTCTCTCCAATGGCGAGAAAAAAAAAAATAACAAGAGAGACGTCCAATTCTAAAAGGATCAGGGGGGGAGATATACTGAAAGCGGGACCACGCGCCGGAATTGGACGGAATTTGCAATTCTAGAAGTCGATGAAGAAACTCGCCTTGTCTCATCTCCACTTTTGTCGGTGAACGCTGCTCTTCTTACGTCCAGCTGAAAGACTCTTCTACTGGCAACAATCAAGCGATCACTCCGCCGTAGGCTGTTTCCCAACGAACCTACTGTATGTCTGTATGGACAGTACAGTCGTAGGCACCAGTTCAAGCTCACGTGGCTTGCCTACCGCGTGCTACAACACATATTTAGCGAAGCATTCGAGCAGCGTGACCAGCTACTGCCCGAAAAATACCAGTAGACCATCTTCGATCGAAACTTTCGTGTGCCAAAACCCTGCACACGTAAATTTCTCTTCTCTTCCGAAACTGTCCTGCCCCAAGTCCCTGCGCATTCGGTTCCTCTCTTCTATCTCTTCTCTTCCGAAACCACCCTGCGCCAAGTCCCTGCGCAGTTGGGTTCTCTTCTCTCTCATCACTGGTGGTCGATCACCTATCCGGTCGACTAAACTCACTGGATGGAACTCGGATTCAACTTGGTTGCCTCCAAACCGAGCCTTTGAAATTTTGAAAAAAAGTTTATTCGAAACGTGTTTCTGTACTGCTTATCATTTCATATTTAATTTATCGAATTTTCTCGACAGTTCACTTCGAAATACTAACTACACATTTGCTCTGGCCAAATTCACGGAAAAAAAAAAGGACAAATATCAGAATTTCGCAAAATTTAATCAAATCTAGCTACCAATAAGGTCACTTATGGCAGTTACAGCGAAGATAAAAAAAAGTCATAAACGTACGAAACAAAATTGTACAGTATAAATATAAAG
This sequence comes from Bathynomus jamesi, assembly GCA_023014485.1. Classification (NCBI taxonomy): domain Eukaryota; kingdom Metazoa; phylum Arthropoda; class Malacostraca; order Isopoda; family Cirolanidae; genus Bathynomus; species Bathynomus jamesi. Next base: position 264,953 of record JAJOZX010002112.1, read on the forward strand.
CGCCCATACATAGTAACTGTTAGTATAATTTAAGAAACTATTATTGTTCAAACTACCGTCAGAAATCACATCAATACTTTTAAATACAAAAGACAAAAATGAACCCCAGAAACTTCATGTCATCCATTCTCTGACAATCATGAACCCTCTTGCCCTTTGAGGAGGAGCACACAAAGACGCCACAAAAACGTTACTGGCTATCTAGAAGGCTCCATTTCAGAGTGTACACTTGAGCCAATGTTTCAAATGCATTAGTTAACCCCGACTGAAGGTTTCAACAATAATAATTTTCCAAAACAGTTATTAAAAAGTAAAAAAAATAAATATTACTACCAAAATTATTTTAATACAGTAATTCCAACTTGAAACTCTAAATTTCATATGAATTGAACTCGCAATTCGCAAATTACATCTGAGAGACAACTCTCTCCTTCAACAGAAACCCCAGTATGGTTTGCAAATCACAAAAATCCCAGTAATTTATCGTTTCCAAGTGAAACTACAAATTTGCATAGTTATACTAAATAAGAATAGATAATATGCACTCAAAAATACACACAACCTACTGTAAACAAAAACAAAACATTGCATAATTAAGAGCGGTCGCTTTGTTTGTAAGCGAACCTCTATACAAATATCCCTAACCGAATGAAACTGCATTATATCCTGACAATTTTGTAATTTTTTCTATGCAAACGCTCGAACTAAAAAAAAAGGACATTTTTCATTTCTAATACCCAAATTAAAATATCAAATCAAAACATCTTTTGTAATACAATAAATTCCAAATAAAAATTTTACCATTGTCATTGAACTGGAAGAAAGAAAAAAATAAAAATCGGCCTACCTATAAAAATAACATTGAATGCATTTATAAAACGTAAATATAGGCTATGAAAAGAATTTTCTGCACAAATTTTTGTAATTCTTAAAAAATTATAATAATATCCAAATTTCGTAATGCATAACATTTGTGCTTATAAAAAAAAATCCTATGATTATTTATGTTAAACCAATTAAAATTTTGTTAAATAACTAAGAATTTACTACTCAATAGACATATACCGTAGTAACGGTTAATCTCCGAACAATATTTAACGATAGGCCTACAAGAAATCTTTCTTTAGTACAATACAATAGCCATTTTACAAAATATGTCGGAATTGTCGTGAAATTGAACGAAAGGAACGGAAAAAAAAAAGATAAATCAGCCTACCTACCAAATTTTGACTATATAAATATATATAATTATATATATAACTAATATATGTATAAGTTAATATGTAAGTGTATAATTAAGTATATAAAAAAAATAAAAAAATTTATAGAAAATTTCACAATTTCTCTATTTCAGTTAAACTCATTTAGCTTATTTTAAAGTCTAACACCATCCTATAATCTGACAAATTAATATGTTTAAGATTATTTTTCGATTCCCTTAAAATGTAACGTAATCCTATTTTAGCGCGAAGCGAGCTAAGCAAAAAGCCCGTAAACCTATATAAACAATAAAATAATCCTATTATTATATACAAGCAATCGAAATATAATAAAAAATCTACCAATGAAGGCCAGAAAATTTTACATGTTCATGAAATGTTTTACAATACTATGCGGTACAAATTTTCGCTGAAACATTTTGAAAGGACCATATAAAATGTGTATCATACTGTATTTAAACTAACATACTTGACTTACGTACAAATCCAGTAAAATTTATTTATTAATCATTATTCTTAAAAGGTAAGCTGAAACAGGCATAACAGTGGAAGAGACGAAAAAAAGAAAAATTGAGTCCTCAGGCAGCACGATAAATTTTCAAAACTATGTCCTCTCCGACCTAATGAACGAAATTTAACGTAATAATGACTCGCAATATTGAGTCGGACAAGTTTTTCTACCGACCCTGTAACGACTAAAATAAGTTTTGAGTCTAGACTCGATCTCAAACAACAAATTTTGACGCGCAAAAATTTTTGAAGCGACGTGACTCAGAATAATTTGGAAAACAATGGGCGCCATTTTGAAATTACATTGAATTTTTGTTTAATTTGATAATTACTCTAAAACGGGTAGCGAAACAGAATATCTACTAATTTTCTTTATACGGAAAACGTGAAAACGATCGTGATTAGTCGAAAGAACACACGCACAAATTTTGAATTCCTATTTATCAGAAACGAAAAAAAATAATGCATAGGCCTAACGGAATGCATGGGTTCGTATTATTAAATTGATAACAATTTAATAAGGTTAACTGCCACTAAATATAGTGAACACCTTTTATTTATTTACTTTCTTCATTATTTACTCTCTATCGGCTCTTATTTCATTTATCACTTGCTTTCTCTACTCATTTCAACACTACTTTACAATTATATTCATGGTAGCCACGCCGAGACTATGAACGTTACAAAACAAAGGGGGGTTCATTAACACTCTTTTAACACTTTTAACTCTTTATTTACTTCCGAAAATGGTTTAAGTAATTTAGGGGGATGCGAGTACGGAATTTCTATTATAATAATTTACGTCGGAGAGGGAGAGGGGCACAAACAATTAATTAAATTTTACGTTACATGACGCCAACCTCACGCTTAACGCGCCGCCTGAAGACTGACTCCCTTGTGGGTAGTCCGCTCTTGGGCCTCTGTTCAGGACTGCCAACTCTACCCATTTTAAACAATTTAAATCTAACAAACATACTTTTTCGTAATTTCATAATTATTAGTAAATGATTTACATTAAACATTATCTTAATTAAACAAAAATTAATATTCTTAACTAGGTATTACTACATATTTTATGAAATTTGGATATTGTTATAATTTTTTTGAATTACAGAAATTTGTGTAGAAAATTCTTTTCATATATTGTTTCTTTACGTTTTATAAATTCATTCAATTTTATGTTTATAGGTAGGCCGATTTTTATTTATTTCTTTCTTCCAGTTCAATGAAAATGGTTAAATTTTTATTTGGAATTTAGATTGTATTGCGAAAAGGATGTTTTGATTTGATATTTTAATTTGGGTATTAGAAATGAAAAATGTCCTTTTTTTTTAGTTCGAGCGTTTGCGTAGAAAAGAATACAAAATTATGTCAGGATATAATGCAGTTTCATTCGGTTAGGGATATTTGTATAGAGGATCGCTTACAAACAAAGCGACCGCTCTCAATTATGCAATGTTTTGTTTTTGTTTAAAGTAGGTTGCGTGTATTTTTGAGTGCATATTATCTATTCTTATTTAGTATAACTATGCAAATTTGTAGTTTCACTTGGAAACGATAAATTACTGGGATTTTTGTGATTTGCAAACCATACTGGGGTTCCTGTTGAAGGAGAGAGTTGTCTCTCAGATATAATTTGTGAATTGCGAGTTTGATTCCTATGAAATGTGGCTTTCAAGTTGAAATTACTGTATTAAAATAATTTTTGGTAGTAATTTTTTATTTTTTTTAAATTTTTAATAACTGTTTTGGAAAATTATTATTCTTTAAACCTTCAGTTGGAGGTTAACTAATGCATTTAAAACATTGGCTCAAGTGTACACTCGGAAATGGAGCCTTCTAGATAGCCAGTAACGTTTTTGTGGCGTATTAGTGTGCTCCCCCCCAAAGGGCAAGAGGGTTCATGATTGTCAGAGAAGTGATAACATGAAGTTTCTGGGGTTCATTTTTGTCTTTTGTATTTAAAAGTATCGATGTGATTTCTGACAGTAGTTTGAAAAATAATATTTCTTAAATTATACTAACAGTTACTATGTATGGGCGTTTTTATATTTATACTGTATAATTTTGTTTCGTACGTTTTATGACTTTTTTTTATCTTCTCCGATGTAACTGCCATAAGTGACGTTTTTGGTAGCTAGATGTGATTAAATTTTTGCGAAATTCTGAGATTTGTCCTTTTTTTTTCCGTGAATTTAGCCAGAGCAAATGTGTAGTTAGTGTTTCGAAGTGAACTGTCGAGAAAATTCGATAAATTAAATATGAAATGATAAGCAGTACAGAAACACGTTTCGAATAAACTTTTTTCAAAATTTCGAGAGGCTCGGTTTGGAGGCAACCAAGATGAATCCGAGTTCCATCCATTGAGTTTAGTCGACCGGATAGGTGATCGATCACCAATGATGAGAGAGAGAGAAGAGAAACCAACTGCGCAGGAACTTGGCGCAGGGTGGTTTCGGAAGAGAAGAGACAGAAGAGAGAAACCGAATGCGCATGGACTTGGCGCAGGATGTTTCGGAAGAGAAGAGAAACTTCGTGTGCAGGGTTTTGGCACACGAAAGTTTCGATCGAAGATGGTCTACTGGTATTTTTCGGGCAGTAGCTGGTCACGCTGCTCGAATGCTTCGCTAAATATGTTTTAGCACGCGGTAGGCAAGCGATGAGAGCTTGAACTGGTGTCTAAGACTGTACTGTCCATACAGACATACAGTAGGTTCTTTGGGAAACGGCCTACGGCGGAGTGATCGTTTGATTGTTGCCAGTGGAAGAGTCTTTCAGCTGGACGTAAGAGGAGCAGCGTTCACCGACAAAAGTGGAGATGAGACAAGGCGAGTTTCTTCATCGACTTCTAGAATTGCAAATTCCGTCCAATTCCGGCGCGTGGTCCCGCTTTCAGTATATCTCCTCCCTGATCCTTTTAGAATTGGACATCTCTCTTGTTTTTTTTTCGCCATTTGGAGAGAGAGCGGAACCATTAAAGCGTGCTGCCCTATTGCATGTTGATTAATGCAATCCCTTGCATTCTAGCGAAGTGAGCAGGAGAGCTGCGATTGAAAATTGAAGTCCGTTGTCAGCGTACGGATTGTGATCTAAACAACGTCCAGCAAAGTAATGTACTGATTATTATGTAATGAAATTATAAGTGAAAGGGTGCGATTATTGCCCATATTTGTTGCGTTTTTCGTGAAATAGTATGTGCGCTCTTGGTCAGTATTTTATGTAAACTTTTTCTTTTTTTTCTATGTTGCCCTGATAGTAACTGTATAACTATACAAATGATTGTTTAAAATGTAAAGCGATCTTTGATGAGGAATCGCTGGAATAGATTGTGAACTTGAGATTTGTGCAACCACTGTAAAAATTTTCCGTTATTTTTTTTTTTGGCATGTGTAGATTAGTTACAGGTTGTAATTTAATTATTAGTGTGAAATGTTATTTTATGCAAATGTGAAAATTATAAAGTTTTCGATTTTTATAATATGATACAAAATATATGTGTGGAATTTGTCATTCTAATTATTTCTTGTCTATCAACTTTGAATTTGTTAAAGAAAAAAAAAATTGCAAAATATATAAATTTGTTGAATAAATTTATTAAATTTGTTAAACGATATTAATAAGTTTTCCTAATGAAAAACTTATTTTCAAGGGGGTGATGCGAGTGTAGTAATGCCTAGTTAAGAATATTAATTTTTGCTTAGTTAAGATTATAATGTTTAATATAAATTTACTAATAATTGTGAAATTACGATAAAGTATGTTTGTTAGATTGTAATTATTTAAAGTTGGCAATCCTGAACAGAGGCCCACAGAGCGGACTAACCCCAAAAAGAGTGAGTCATTCGGCAGCGCGATAAGCGTAAAGTTGGGGCCATGTAACCTTAAAATTAAATTAATTGTTTTGTGCCCCTCTCCGACGTAAAATATTATAGTAAAATTTCCTACTCGCATCTCCTGAAATTACTTAAAGCATTTTCGGAATTAAATAAAGTGTTAACAAACGTTTAAAAAGAGTGTTAATGAACCCGCCTTCCCCCTTTGTGTTGTAACGGCTTTCATAGTCTCGGCGTGGCTACCATGAATTTATAAAGTATTGTGGAAATGAGTAAAGAGAGTGTAAAGATAAATGCAATAGAGAGCAGAAAGTAGAATAAATAATGAAGAAAATAAATAATAAAACGTGTTCACGACACATAAGTTAATCTCTACGTAGATGAAGTTAGATTTTAGTTAATTAATATTCAACATTCATGTGGGAAAATAACTGACAAAAAGTCATACAAACTGATTTTGTTTCCTGAGCTCTCAGATGGGAGGAAATATCACACTTTGAGCATAGATTATACTTTTTATTTTTTTTTATTTTTTATTTTTTAAGAAGTGATATTTAGAAGGATTTTATTTCGACTTTTACTCTCTACGAAATTTCTAATAGCTGTTTTGGTATGTAAAGGGAAATTAGGTATAGTCATGTTAGGTTATTAGGTAAAGTTGGGTTATGTTATATAAAAAATAGAGTGAATGTAAATTCGTTTAAAACCAAGTTCAAATCTCCATTAATAATAGAGTACTAATAAAAATCTAGGATTAAATGTAGAGCAAAACCAAAAGCTTAAGTGGCAAATTAAATAAAATAAATATTGCAATTTCTCAATTATTGAAGTTAAAACAAAAATAAAAATTGTAAAACTATTTATTTTATCATTAAAGGTTATTCAGTTAAATTCACTTCAATTCAAACCGGTTAGATTACGCTATGTTAAGTCAAATTAAATTTATTCTTTTCTTCGTTTTTGTTTTGGAAGGTCTAAATATTTTAATTAAGGAATTTTTCATTCGAGAAAATTTGGTCAGTGGGTCAAAATGTTTATCTTTCAAAAAGTCGTAGTGCCCCTCAGATTGCTCGTCTCGTAACCCTCCGATAACACAATATCTCGCATAAGAACGCATAATATATAACCCGCAAAATATTGTACAGGGTGTCCCATAAGTCCGGCATCATAAGAGAAATTCATATTTTTCTATTTCTACAAACCATAATTCATATTTTTCTCTTTCTACAGGCCATAATGTCTGTGAGCAAGGAAGAAAGAATCCAGATAATTCTACTCGTAGGAAATCGGAATCAAAGAGAGGCCGCTGCTGAATTTAACAGACTGCATCCAGATCGCGAGCCAATAACACAGAGTTGTGTTAGCAGACTTGTTGCAAAGTTTAAGGAAACAGGATCCATAGAAGATAAACCACGCAGTGGACCTTCAAGGAGGTCCACTGACGATGATACAGCGACTGCTATTCTGGCTCATTTTAACAGAAGTCCCAATAAGTCTCTTCAGCGATTGTCCGCCGAGACAGGAGTGTCGAAAAGTAGCATCCATCGCATTCTTCAGGCTCACAAATGGCATCCATATAAACTTCAGATCCTACAGAAATTAAGCGATGATCCCGACCGGCGGATGGAATTTTGTGAATGGGCTACGGACAATATGCTCGGGATGTCAAATTCCCGTCCATCATTCTGTTCAGTGACGAGGCTGTTTTTTATGGAAATGGTGAGGTAAATCGACAGAACACCCGCTACTGGTCTCAAAACAACCCTCACTGGTATACTACTTCAAAGGAACAAGGTGCATCTCGGGTGATGGTATGGTGTGGCATTTGGAAGGATCGCATCATAGGCCCTCTTTTTCGATGAACATGTTACTGGATGCACCTACCTACGTATGCTCAAGGAAGAAGCATTTCCCAGTGTCTTGAACGAAGAAGGAAATTTCCCAACATGGTTCCAGCAAGACGGCGCCCCTGCACATTACAGCACCCAAGTAAGGGAATACCTGTACCAACAACTCCCTGGTCATTGGATAGGACGTCGAGGGCCTGTGGAATGGCCAGCTAGGAGCCTGGATCTCACGCCACTAGATTTTTATCTCTGGGGCCACTTGAAAGCGCTGGTATACGCAGAGAAAATTAGGAGTGTTGAACATTTGCGGCAGCGCATTATTGGGGCATGTAACACCATTACTCCTGACATCATGACCGTGTGCTTGCTGACTGGGTATCACGTCTGAATTTGTGTATTGAAAACAATGGTGGACATATTGAACATGTTCTGTAAATAAAAGCTTTTGTTTTGCCTTCTTTTATTATTTTTCCTATGATGCCGGACTTATGGGACAACCTGTATATATAGCATCATATGAACTTCTGAGGGTAAGCATTCAAGCACCCGGAAAAAGTTGCACACTGAAGTGAACTCCGAAATTGAGAATCAACATTTTTCTTTCAGTAATTCACACATGAATAACATTTACAGAAAATGAATGTAAATTAATATATTTATAAAAAATTAACCATTCCATCGTTTAAATTTTCCCTTTTGGAATATAATAAATTTGAATTTAAGTTTCAATTTTAATTTAATCCTTAAATTTTAATTTCCCTTAACCACATATCAAAATGCTTTCCATCCTTTGCACAAACCCATAGAATATATACGTATTACAATGAAATTCCTAGTCCCTTGAAACTTAATATTATTTCATTTAGACGCCCCACATTTTTAAGCAGTGGTCGGCTACTACAGGGTGTCCCGTAAGTCTGGAACCATAGGGCAAAATGATAAAAACGGCAATAAAAACGCCGAAAAGACTTTTGGGGACTCTTTGTGAAATGAGCGAGAATGGTAGCGGCTGTGTCATCGTCGGTGGATGTCCTCGGAGGTCCACTGCGTGGTTTATCTCCTATGGATCCCGTTTCCCTGAACTTTGCTACAATCTGTTAAATTCCTCAGCGACCTCGCTCTGACTCCGATTTCCTACGAGCAGAATTACCTGGATGCGTTACTGAATTACTTATTTTACCCTATGGTTCCAGTCTTATGGGACACCCTGTAGATTCAAATGCAGGATGTATGGTGGACAAGGCAAGTGTTCGTCGGGCCAAGTCCACAGGTGATTGTGTGCAACCTACAAATTGCGTTCACACCTCATATTCCGGATATTGAAAGTGTAGCTGCAAGTAGAAAATGCAATTTTCTCAGTAAGAGGTACTTACGTAGTTTACTAAAAGGTGTAGTGGTAGTTCCAAGCTTCTCTGTTACGAGAGAAAATCGCCCATAAATATGGAAAACAAAAAAATCCTGAACATTGTTCGTTATTTGTTCAGAGTTGTGACTATTAAATATTCGTTCTTACTCAACGAACTTCGTATACCAAAAATATGCAGATTTTGGTGGAAAAATAGCTCACCCAGAAATCTTCACGAAATACGGACGGCAAAGTAGTATTTCAAACTTTTGTCTGTTGTACAAACATTCAACGTTTTATCGTCGTTGGCTAATCTCAGTAAATAAAAACCTTTATTGTGGCTACGTCTCATTACATTAGTACTCCCTCCGTGACATTCCCCCACTTTGAAACCATTATTTAACGTTAATGTGAGCTACATCGTGGCCACTGTCGTAACACCGCTTCCCATCCATGAGCGAAGTTAAGTGACATTGGATTTGGATTGTAGTTGGATAGGGACCATCTTTTGCAACCAGATTATATAGCGACCCTTGGTTCGGATCACAAATAAAACTGTAAATCCCCTCCGTCATATGACCTTAGATGTTGCGAAGGAAGTTAAACAACCCATTTATTATATTAACACTGAAGTTACGAATACCTTCCAAATTTAGGAAATTTTAATGGACACTTCATTTAAAAATTTTATTTGATATTACTGAACTTAAGGTGGTGTAGTGTCGCTGACTACGAATCCATCGGCCCCGGGTTCGAGAAACGGTGACGGCAGCTGGCGCGCAGCAAAACCCAGCTGTTCATCCTTCCACACAATAAAGAAAGTGGTTCGTATATAAATGGGGACCCTGGGTGGCCTAGTGGTTAAGACGCTGGGCTGCTGGTGGGGCGTGGTTCCACGTTAAACTGTAGGTCTAAGGTGGAGTGAAAAGCTTGACCTACGTCAGAATGAACAATTCGGCCGGAAGCTAACCAAAGGTAATTATTCTACAAAAGAACTACCTGTTTATTGTAATTTCGCCAAATTTTCACCGACAACTTATTTTCTGCCGACTAACTATATTTAAATCTGTACCAAACGTGAATTATTGATTAAAAACTGTACAGAACTGTAGAACTGTTACACACTCGCCATGTCATTCTCAGTTACATTCAGTAGTATTCTAAACATCATATCCTAAATTTTTATTTTATCCTATATTGACAACCAAGACCAAATTACTGTGGTAATAATGGCAGTGATAAAGTTGTACATCAGAGGCGCTAATAAAGTACTTCTTTAGTGATTTGCGAAATACACATCTGCTTCTTTGAAAGAGAGAGCACATTTCCTACAGTTTCTATTGTATAGTTTCGTTTGCTTATAAAATCTCTGGAGAATCTAGTGTTATAAGTGATGATGTATTTGATAGGTGACTGGGAGTGATTGCTCTTTAAATAAACACTATCCATTATTTACTTAATTCAAACAGCACTATTAATACAAAAATTTTAGGTAATGTATACGCATCCATTAATCATCCATTAATCAGATATTTCACGCAGGAAAATAAAAACAGGAGTAGCGACGTTACGCTCCAATCACTGGAGTATTCTCAAGTTTTATTCTCAAGCTTATTCTCAAGCTTTATGAATAAAGCTTGAGAATGCTCCAGTGCAGTGGAGCAAAACGTCGCTACTCCTGCTTTCATTTTCCTGCGTGAAATATCTCAACACTGAACCAAAACCATGAATTTCGCCGCATATATTCATCAGTTTATCTTCGCGCACCGTATATATATATATATATTAGGGTGGCCCTTAGTTGTATGTGATTTTCTGAAAGAAATATTTTTCATCTCCCACCTCCAAAGTTGTTCTAATCCACGTAAAAATGCTCTGTGTAAAATTTAGCTCAATCAGACAATATTAAGATGGCCCCCAAAGGCCCTGAAGTTTCAGATTTTAACAATATTGATATTTTTTCATATAAAACCGTTTTTATCTTCTTTACAGTGTTTTATTCGAAAGAAATATAGAATATGATCGAAAGAGAATTCAATTTACAATAAATTTAGTTATAACCATTATTTACTTAAAACCAAAATTGGACGAGATATTCACGGAAATTGAAAAGTATCATAAGTGCGTAAAAAACCGCTTCTCGAAGGTTCTAGAAAGTTCTGCGCCTGCGGCCTATATAAGCGGCGTAATTATTTGTTGTAAATAAAATTCACTTTCGATTATGCTTTGTGATTATTTTCCCAAACAAATTTTGCAAATGAATTATAAAGGTTTTATATTAGAAATACCAATTATCGGTGAATTTTGAAACTTTAGGGCCTTTGGGGGCCACCTTAATATAGCCCAATTGAGCTGGAATTTTGCACAAAGCACTTTTTTATATATTGGAAGAAGATTAGGGGTTGGGAGCAAGTAATTTCAAAAGTTGAAAAATAGGGGCCACCCTAATATATATACAGGGTGGCGCAGAAGTCAGGAGTTAAAGGGTCATCATTGCATAAAATATAAATTTTTTAACTAAAAATTAACTTACATTTAAAAATATTGGCGACCATGGAATGGAAAAGATAAATTTTCTGTATCTCCTTTGACTCCTGAATCTGGCGTCAGTCAGTATATACTGTGTGTATATACACACGCCTATATATATACATATATATATATATATATATATATATATATATATATAATATATATATATATATAAAACACTCTATATCTAACCGTGAAGCGAATATTTTTCTGCCTGAACTACACAGTCATCCAATATACATCTTGTACAAGAAGTAAATGTAACGCTTCTCTGATGCCAAAGGGACAATTAATGGAATGATTTTATATCAGAATACAACAGAGTATTGTAATAACTGCATCCTTTCATCCCTTTTCATAATCGTCCAATGGAAGAACGATGAATAGTGTCACAATTGTTATAAGGAATAATTGAATTCAATATAAAACGGAGCGGAATATCTTCGTTGAATGACTTCCGATTGTTAGGACTTCCTTTTGTTTGGTTCACATATACATCATAGTTTAAAATTGTGTGTGTGTGTGTGTATGTGTATATATATATATATTTCGTCTATACCTCCTTTCTTCATTCCCTGACGAGGTGTATAATTATCCGAAAAGATCACACAGTGACACGCGAAGGCATTTTGAGTGACGCACGACTTCCTATTCAAATTAAATATAGGTATTATTTTTTAAGTATAAGAAACAAAGTAATGTTATAGTAATCACAATTTTTCAGTTACATTAATTACAGTTATAATAATTACGGTTAAAGTAATTACTGTTTTTTAAGCCGAGATGTATCTCATCAACTTTTAACGGTTTTGAGTTTTGTGGGAATGTTTTCAGTTTCTTTGGATGAAAGTACAGCTTTCACATCTCAGGCGCGACTAGTGGTTATTGGCAGATATCGTTCTGCAAAAATATAATGATGGAAGAACTAATTAAAATGATGACACTGCGTGAGAAACCAACAAGAGAAGATTTTACGAACGAATTAAAGAATGAATTTACCCAAATGGGTAATAATTTCGTAAATATTTTATCGGTGAATACCGATGGAGCTCACACTATGGTCGGAAAATATATTGGATTTGTTCGATTACTCGCAAAAGAAACGCAACACCCTTTGGTTGAATTTTATTGTATTGTATACCAAAAAACCCTTTGTGTAAAAAACCAGTTTATAAATCACTTGGAAACGTGATTTCCAATGTCACAAAAATTGTTAATTTTATAGTTGTTCACGCTCTTCACACGACAATTTACAAAACTGTTAGATGAGGTTGAATCTCAATATTCAGGGTTGTTCATGTAAGATGGCTAAGTCGTGGTCGAGTTCTGAACCGTTTCGTTGAACTGTTAGAATAAGATTATTCTTAAATAAAAAAGAGCAAGATTACCCATAACTCGCTAACTTGAACAAGTTAAATGACCTGATGTTTTTCGCCGATTTGACGCTGCATTATAATGAATTAAATACAAAATTGCAAGGTCGTGGTCAACAATGTTCGAATATATTAAAGCTTTTGAAACAAATTGGGATTTCCTTAAAAGATTTGAAAGAAGAAAAATTTAAGTATTTTCCGTCACTGAAGAAATACTTCACGACTTTATTATGTTTCAAAGAAAACACAGATGATAAACCAGACGTTCTCATAAAGTCCTCGTCAGTAATAAAAGATGCACTAAAAATATTTTCCGAAAGGTTTGCTCAATTTCATCAGTTTGCAAAACATTGAAATTCATGAGATACTCACATACTACCCGATTTGAAGATCTCCAATTAACATCTTTCGAGTGGCTTAACATCAATAATTTAAAAACGGAATCAGTTGACTTTCAAGAGAGTGCAGTGTAGAAAACCAAATTTATTCATCTACAGTAAATCTGCAATTACAAAAAAATGAATTCTACTCTCCGCTCGGGAGTGCAAGCAGTAAAAAACAATCACCAGAAATGAGGGCTAAAAATCCTATTCTTGCAGAATGAAATTTTTTGCCAAATTCTTTTGCATCCATGAAAAAAACTAGCGTTAGCTCTATGAACTATGTTTGGTTCATCTTATGCGTGTGAACAGTTGTTTTGCTCAATGAATTTCGTCAAATCAACCACCAGAAATCGCCTTGGCACTGATATGACTGCCGCATGTGTGAGATTGAAGGCAACGGATAATAAACGGCGGATAGATACTTTAGTATCTAAAGGGCAACAAGTTTCATACTAAAAGACGGTGACACGCGAAGATATTTTAGATAATCTGCATGATAAAACTTGACACACCGATTAAAAAAGGATCGCCATCACTGCCTTATACCATAAAATATTGAGTGGAAAGAGTCCATTTAATCGTATGGTATTGTCATCCTCCTAATTTTAATATGTATTTAATCTTATCCATATGAGAAAGCACAGTCGAAGACTGGCTTCATTTACTTAGTATTCAAGATAGGAGTTCAAACACTTGTATAGAGAGGCATAAATTAAATGATAAGCCTCAATTTAAGGCCGCTGACTTGTTGACAGCTATAACTAGAGTATAAACTGGAACAACCTTTCTCAATCCATCTTTCCCCGTCTATGACCTCCAATCTTTCAAATGCAGATTGCCCAGGCCTCTCTAAAACCTTGGACCTTGATTTCGGCTCTACTTTTTCTCCTATGAGGGAGATGAAGTGGGGAAGGCGTTTGGCGGGCGTTCACCCTTAGCCCCTCCTTCGTGCATAAAAAAAATTTATTATATGTCCGGCATATAAATGAGACCTTTTCTTTGTGAGCAAATCAAGCTATGAGTTAAACTATCAGACGATAACCTTGCTTAGTAATACTTAACAGTTTAAAAATTATTACTTTCCACTTACATATTTAATAATTAATAATAATTATTAATAATAATAATAATAATAATTATATCTCAGTAATGCAATGACAGTAACATTTGTTAACTATGACCCATGCATGGCCATTGACCCCGAGTCAAGACTTTACACTAAACTTATTTGTAAAGAATCCATTTAACTCTTATTTTTTCATGTTCTTTTCGGTACAAGATAAAAATAACTTTCAAAGATCCAAGAAACTTTGCGTTATCCCATTCAATGTCATTCCCATCTAATTCCGTGCTCAAGAGTTGTATTACCGGACCGGGACCTCTTGAGTAGAAGGCTAGCGCGCTATCACTACGCTACGACAAGGTAGAAGCTAACACATCATGGACTATTCTTCAACATCTGAGAGAACACGTAAATATTTCGCAACCAGGTGTTTTAGGTGCCAACCCTTTGCACTCGAGGCAAAAGAGTTATGTGTGTGTTCCCTCGGATGTTAAATTATACATTAAGTTGCCTTAACTTTTACCTTGTCGTAGCGTAATGGTAGCGCCCAGGCCTCTTACTCAAAAGGTTCTGGGTCCGGAGCCTGGTGGGGCTATTTTGTATACAGTATATATATATATTTAGTGGTGGACTGGATGTCAATTTTTCAACATCTGCGGATGCAGATTTTTAATTTCAATATCCGCGGATGCGGATGCGGATATTTAGTTAATCTATCAATATAATATAGAATTATGAATATATGACATAATTTTTCAAATTTCGTGATATTACTATTATGTCAGGTAATACATAAGAATTAAAATTAATATTAATGTTTTCATTATGATAAAAATAATAACTTTCTCAAGAGTTTCAGCCACAGAAAATTCAATGAAACAAGTTTCATTCAATTTTCTGTTACCAGGTATTTATATTTTGAGGTTTATATATTTGTTTGTTCATTAATAACACTGGGGAACACAACTTTTGGTGACTTAGATGTTAGACCTGTTTCTGGGTATATTGAGGTCGCTGATTCTAAAAATGACATTAGTTTTTCTCCATCAGCTCTGCTTATCAAGATATGATATATATCTATATATATTTCTATATAATGTATATAATATTATATAATTGCTGACTGCCAATCACTGTTGTTGTCAACTGAATACAAAAGTATGATGAATGTCAGCAAAAATAGTGTATTAACATCAAACAAGCATAAGGTACGGAAAATATTTCTTAAATTCAAACAAGCTTGAGACACGAACGGCAAAAAAAGTTCTTTCATTGAGACATCTCACATAAACCGCGTTTCTGAGATTTCTTGCGATGAGATGTGCCAGGACATTCACGTTGGATGCTCCAGCAGTAATCTGCCATCATGTGAGTATCCCATCGTCCGCGGTACCGTTCTTCCATGGTCCTTAGTTCTTGGTGAAATCGTTCACCCTGTTCCTCGCTTAGATCACCGAGGTTATCTGGGAAACGATCCAAATGACTGTGGAGGTAATGCAGTTTGATGCTCATTTTACAGCCAAGTTTACAAAAAGAAGAGAGCATATTCTCCACTAGTTCACCGTAGTTATCGGCCTTATAGTTCCCAAGGAAATTCTTCACAACCATACTAAACGATGACCACGCACGTGCCTCAATGTTGTCCATTGAATCTTGGAAACGCGGGTCTTTCATGAGTTCCCGGATTTGCGGTCCATCGAAAATACCTGCCTTCAGCTTTTCCATGCTCAGCGCAGGAAATTTTCTACATATGTAGCCAAAACACGTCCCATCTCTGTTCAAAGCCTTTATAAATTGTTTCATCAAACCTAGTTTGATGTGCAGTGGTGGCAATATGATCCTTTCTCTGTCAACCAAAGCTTCTTTGATGATATTTTTTTCTCCAACCACCATGTTTTCTCTCAGAGGCCACTGTCTTCTCACCCAGTGTTCATCTTTAGCTCTACTCTCCCAGAGACATATAAAGCACGGGTACTTGGTGTACCCGCTCTGCTGGCCCAGGAGAAAATTCACCATCTTCAGATCCACACAGATCACCCATTGGTGGTCTCGGTATGATATATTTTCTAGGACTAGGGCGACTGTCCCGTGCTCTTCTCTCATACCGACTGAGTGACCAATTGGGATTGATCTGTATCTGTTGCCGTTGTGTAGAAGAACACATTTTAGGCTCCGTTTGGAGCTATCTATGAATAACCGCCATTCACTTGGTGTGTATTCCGATATGCCCATTTTCATCAGCAATCCGCGCACATTGTTGCAGAAAACTAAATCGTTCTCTTTTGAGAAGAAGGGCAGTAAATCCTTTTCTCTGTCGCGATATAACGTGATTTTGGTTCCCGGCAGCAGTAAATTTTTTTCTCCCAGCCTGGAAGCTAACAATTCAGACGATTTCTTCGAAAGACTTAAGTCCCTTATGAGGTCGTTTAATTCGTGTTGACTAAAACCTTCTGCAACTGATGACGGTCCTTCGAAATCACTGTCATTTTGCCCACATATGCTTTCTTTGTCAGTAGCAGATTCATCATCTTCTTGAGGGAGCTCTGGAAGATGGCTGAATGATGGGACAGGTATCTCATCTGAATGTGAAACAGGCCGTCTAGCTGAGTCTATATCAGGATACGTCCATTTACTCCGGTTACGTCCATTGATGCCCTTTATATTCACCAAACAAAAGTAACAGTCATCACTGTGGTTTCTCTGTTCTCTCCATACCATTGGTATACCAAATTTCAGGCACCTCCTCTTTCCGTTGGTCCATTGCCGCAGATGCTCCGTACACGTTTTACACACAACATGAGGAGCCCATGGCTTATCTTGGTCCCCTAGTTGTACTTTGAAATAGGCAAAATAAGCTTTTTTAACAAAATCAGTAATAGTTTTTCTCTGTTCAATGAACGTGTACTCTCCGCAGATAAAACAAAACACAT
The DNA here is from genome assembly GCA_023014485.1 of Bathynomus jamesi. Classification (NCBI taxonomy): domain Eukaryota; kingdom Metazoa; phylum Arthropoda; class Malacostraca; order Isopoda; family Cirolanidae; genus Bathynomus; species Bathynomus jamesi. The sequence goes on from JAJOZX010002112.1 coordinate 281,989, forward strand.
CTGGATGATTTAAACACTTTCTTCGTGATGAAGCCATGTCAACACCTGTAACAGGAAAGAATTCACGTTAGTACATGTACAATACACATGCAAAACAGCAACATCAGCAAAATCATAGCTACAATTTAATTATACAGATGCATTTAGATTTACGAGCAACTCATAATACCGTTCCAGAAGGGTAATAAAGTAGGTAATGACGTATGCAATATCTCAAAAACTAAAGCTGCTAGAACAAAATGGATGATATTTTCTGAATCAGTGGCATGAAAATATCGAGAATAAGGTCTAAAATCTCAGGCACCAAGAAAAATTTTTGTTTTTGTTCCCCAGTGATAATTAATACTTTACATGAAATGTGCATGACTGGGCCTGATAAGCTACTTTATAACTAATTTAATTGTAAATTGCATAATTTATTAGAGATAATATTCGCGTAGCATCCGCAGTCAGAAGTGCGGATGCGGATGTTAAAAATGATGCGGATATCCGGTCCACCACTAATATATATATATATATAGATATATATATATATATATATATATATATATATGGAGGAGATTAATCTATTAAAAAGGGCTAAACTTTAGAAGAAATCTTTTTCCATTCTGCGTCTTACTTCCACTCAAAAGTATATATATATATATATATATATATATATATATATATATATAATATATATATAACGTAAAGAACGACGCTTGTATAGGAGATATTCCGCGCAAGACGAGAGAGAGAGAACGAAACAAATGAAAAAATGAGGTATATAGATACGGCATGCGGGAGGTGCCCCCTCGAGGCATTGGTTTCTGCGAGTATGTAGAGGAATTACGACTTCTGATCGACTGAGGACCATGGTGTAGTGGTTATCATATCTGACCGGCAATCGGAAGATCCTGGGTTCGATTCCGGGTGGTTACCTCATTTTTTCATTTGTTCGTTCTCTCTTCTCATCTTGCGCGGAATGTTCTCCTATACAAGCGTCGTTCTTTACGATATATATATATATATATATATATATATATATATATGTGTGTGTGTGTGTGTGTGTGTGTGTGTGAACGTGTAACTTTGTAAGTGGAAAAAATCCCACAGTGTGGAAAAAATTGATTTCTTCTAAAGATTAGCCTTTGTACTATAATAGATTAATTTCTTCAACATATTGTACATCCTCATTACCGGAACACTGGGGAGAGTTTCCCCTTCTAGCAGCTTTTTTATTTCATTTATGATATCCGAGAGCTTTTCGGCTGAGCTGTTTGAAAGCCGATTCAATTTTTTCTTTTTTGTTCTGAGCGTTCAACATAACTATCACGTTTCTATTTGATTATATATATACAGTGTGTGTATATATATATATACACACAGACCGTGCATGGAACAAGGAACTCTTCTGGGAAAATTAAATCCACAATAGTCAGAATAAGTAATGGTAAATGACAAACACTATAGTTTTTCTTTTTCATGATGTTAGCCCGACGTGGGCAACGGGTCATTCGCGAACCTCTTTGCGACTGGCCCGTTGCCCACGTCGGTCTAACATCATGAAAAAGAAAAAAACTATAGTGTTTGTCATTTACCATTACTTATTCGGACGATAGTGGATTTAATTTGCCAAGAAGAGTTCCTTGTTCCATGCACGGTCTGTGTGTATCATAGAAAACTTCAGGGAACCATTCTGAGTTCATTCTCATCATGAAACGGACATGTTATGTGCCTTGAAAAGTGGCCGCTCAATTCTGCCAGTTGAGGTTTAAGTTTTGGTTTTGGCTAAAATATAATAGTTGCCCCTTTTACTTTGATGTATTCAATCCGACGTGAAGGCAACGAGTCTTTTGCTTATATTGAGGTTCTAAATGTAGCGGGGCTAGGCTGCTTTAAACCCTAGAACCTGTCCCAAAGCTGGATCCTAACTGCTTTGCAGATAGCTGGTGAGGGAAGCTATATTTTTGGGACCTCAGTAGTAGGACCGCAAAATGGACGAGGGCAATGCAATTGCATAATGTTGCAAGGCACCCCCACCCCCCTTTGTTGCAAGGGGGTGAACCTCTTTGGGGAGAAGGTGGGACGGCCTCACGCCCCAAAGGGGCATACCCAACCTAAGGAAGAGGGGAACCTCTTTGGGGGAGAAGTTGGGACGGCCTCAACCCCAAAGGGGCATACCTAACCTAAGAGAGAGAGAGAGAGGAGGAGGAGAGGACCCAGAGGAAGGATCTTCGCTCGGCGAGAGCCAAGCGCATATGAGTCCTTCAGCCACCCCGCCGCCCTCTTATAGGACACCTCATCAGCCAGTTGGCTTAATCAGCCATTGCCTCAAGGCACCATTGGCCAGTGCCGCGGGCATCATCACCCCATCAACCAGTGCCTCTGGGCATCATCGCCTCAGGGCATCATCGCCTCCGTGCATCAGTTGACACATGTGCGTCGCGCGTTAAATGGGGATCGACCCCGCCCCGGCCTTCCGCGGTACCGTAGGTCTAAGGCGGGTGTAAAAAACTCGTATGGAAAATAACTCCCCGTAGGTCTAAGGTGGGTGTAAAACAACTCTTAAGAAATAAATGAACAATTCGTACGGAAAAAATCCCTAATAACCGCAGGTCTAAGGTGGTGGTAAAACAATTCGTACGGAAAAAGAAAAAGAAATAAACGAACAATTCGTACGAAAACATAAAATAATTAAATCATCGAACACTTCGTACGGAAAAATAAAAATAAATGAACAATTCGTGCGGAAAATAAATCCCTATCGTAGGCCTAAGGCTGGTGTAAAACAACTCGTACGAAATAAATGAACAATTCGTATGGAAAAAGAAAAATAAATAAATAACAACAATGCGTACGAAAAAACCTAACCTAACCACCTCGTTTATAATATAACCTAACCTAACCTAGCACAATTGAACCTAACCGGGTCACATTTATATACATCGTTTCATTCAGTGTTAATTAACTTATAAGTGCCATAATAAATGCGTTTTGAAATTAGTTTGTGCTTTATTCTCGGCCTATATATAACGTTTAAATGGGCGTTAACTTATAAAAAGCCACAATAATACTGTTTTGAAAAATATTTTTAATTATTGTGTTTCCTTCGTGATTATTTCGGCATATATATATATATATATATATATATATATATATTATATATATATATGTGTTTTTATTTGTACTTTTCTCAATAATTTAAAAATTTATAGAAAGTTCTACAAATAGGATTTTAAAATTGCCAAAACTTTTAAGAATTGCCTGTGGGCCCGGGATCGAGACCCGGTGTCGGCAGACGTTGTCTTAGCACTCTTACTTTTGAAAGCTTTCAGGATATCTGCTTTTTTATTATAGTTTTTAAAATTTGTGGCATTTTCTCTTATTGTAACTCTTTAATTAAACTAATTTACTTTTACTTAACTTTAATTGATTTAGTATGAACTAATCATGTCAACTTCTCCTTATAGGACCGATGCGGAACTTGATCGTATTATAGCCACTTTTGATGAAAGGGGAATAAATGCTATGGATGCTTCTCCGCACAGCCAGCACAGCGATCTGGATACAGAAGTCGCGGTATTGGCACGGGACAGCGAGTGCCAGTTTGTAGAGGAGCTAATGTATGTTTTTACTTTTCTTGTTGAATCGTGAACAATAAGTTTGGGTAGGTCAGGTTAGGCTATATTATGTCCCTGTTTTGTATATATATATATATATATATATATATATATATATGGTGGACACAAAACGAATTAACCGCATCCAATTTCATAACATTTATTTTAATTACAGGGCCGAAACGGAGCTAGATCGTATTATTGCCACTTTTGACGAAAGGGTGAAAAATGAAGTGGTAGCCACCCCGCCTAGCCAGCCCAGCGATTTGGATACAGAAGTCGTGGTATTGACGCACATCCGGTCAAGCGAGTGCTAGTTTATAGACGAGCTAATGTAAGTATTTTGAGGATAAGAACAAAACCCAATATATTTTCATTTATTAAATAGCAGAAAACATTTACAAAAAGGGTCAGTGCCCGTCACATAAATATTAATGGCAACAGTTACAAATGTATATACAGCTCTACACAATATAGATATACATCTTACACATTACAGGGGGTGCTAACACATGGGAACTTTTTTTATCTGTCTGCATGCACTTTTATCATTCATATTTGTGTCGCATAAATCGAATAATTTTAAAAAATTCATAAAACTCTTCCCACGTGACATATGCATGAGAAACAAAATGCAATACAACCCGCATGTTTCAGTATAATATCCTTGGAAACGATATGGATTCCAAATAATCTCTGGCATGCCTAACTGCGTGATAAACTGTACAATTGCCGAGTCATTCCACGGCGGAAATCCGAGTGAGTCAAAATAGTACATTCTTTCCTTAGTTTTAAAATAGATTGCAAACCAATGAATACCCTTACTACTCACAATGTCGGTGTTAACGATAACCCCGTTCCATTTTCTCGTACTAGCCAGCTTCAATATTTCATTCTTTGCAAAAACACCGATAAATTTGGAACGCGTGAAGCGGTCACTTTTCATCGCTCTCTGAATTGTATTCGCATCCATTTTAAAAATCTGTGGTGACGTTCCTGAAACGATCAACCTCTATTAGTGCCTGTGATTCTAAATACACGAGTGCACTTATAGGCGCGTCTATAGGGTTGGAAAATTCCAACCTCACTGAGATGTTTCCGCTCTGTTGTGGATTTAAATGTGTATTTACACCAGCAGTTAAGTCTGACGTAATGTCAAATGAGTAAATGTTAAACTCTTCTACAAATTCTTTCAGCGTTATGCCAAAACCAAGTTCATCACACGCGCCTGTATTATGAGCAAGACTACTATATGCTCTCACGCAGAGCGGGAACACAGCATCTGTTGAGTAATCCATATTGATTACCCTCCCCAGAGCGATGCCATTTACGTATAGAGTAATATTTTAAGGCCGAAATTCTCGAATTTTAAGGCACTCTTTTTATATTTTCCATTCGTCGAGGCGTGGTCTTGCATTCCAATTAAAATCCTTTTACGTAGGACTACAAGAGCAACGTTTTCTAGCTGCTTCGATGCCAGCCCTGCGGGGGATCGTGTACAGTTTGATCTGTACCCTGTTAATTGGATATTTTACTGTGGAGTGTATCAAGTATTTCTCAATTTCTATTTGCTTCGGGGAACTTAATTTCACGGGGCGTATAGGCAAATACGTTTCCATGATGTGTATCACAACGGGTTTCGCGCCTTCTTCTTGGTCAGTCCCCAGATTTATGCAGATCTCAGGGTTCGTGCGGGTAAGCTTCAATTTCATATCAACCCCGTTCATAAGCAACTTCTCTTGGAATGTAAAGTCTGTATGCAGGCGTCCAAAACATTCGTATATCTTTTTTTTAGAAAGTGGTTAAAAAGGTGTCCTTCGCTTCTTTTGAAAAGTTGAGGACATTTTCAAGATAGGCTCGTAGGTGATAGTACCCCGTGCCTGCCGAGATGTTAGTCTGATTTAAATATACGTCACAATGACTGAATATGGAGTACAGAAAGTTGGTTTCAAGGTAGGCAACGTAACTATCATCGCAGTCCGATGAGCTGGGTATCACGAATTCTATAGGGGCACTGGGTGAACTAATTGTGTTTAACGGGTTAATTGTAATAAAGTCACTATGTTCAATAGAGACCTGGGTAGGTGGCATATCAAAGAGGGCCAGTTCCGATTTACAGCATTGTGAACTACACGGATGAATGAAACGTGCCATAACGAGTCAGAAATAACGCCACCTCCCTCGGCGAGTATTAGTCAATCTATGATTCGTGAGAGTAGCGTCCTCAGCTTATATTAGATAAAAAAATGATCAGCCATAGGTTTCATACGCTTGGAGCACTTCTTTTTCGGTTTCCTTTTGCGTTTAACGCCACGTGATGGTAACCCCTTCTTCCTAGCAGATCTCTTCTTTCCGCCACGTGATGGTAACCCCTTATTCCTGACAGATCTCTTTTTTCCGCCACCACGCATTTTTCTCTTCGCATCTTTGATGATTTCATCCCGTGTACGTTTTAAATGTTTTTTTAGAGCTTCTTTAGGCTTAGTTCCACCCAATATGAACTCTGCCGCGTTAAAACCTGCTTGTAACGCCTTCCTCCCTAGGTACCTGGCCCCCCTCTTCAACAGTGGGACAGCGGTGCGTAGTATGGATGAAAAAAATGGACCCAAGTCCACTACCACGCTGGTATCTCACCCCTCGATAGAGGGTGAAAGGCTTTCTGTCCATTATAACTCAGTGCGTCGAAAGTGCAGCTTCACTGTTAAGCTCCCGTCACCGAATGGGAAATTTTTACCCTCAATCTTTCTTATATATATATTGAGATATTTGTTATTAGATTAGTTGCGACATTCACATAATGGAGTATGTCATATGTAATACTCACACTCCTTCCTCTATGGTTGGGGATGTGAGCTATGCGTAGCAAGCGTGCCTGGGTATCCCCAACAAACTGGTGTTCCGCTATATTGCTGTAGATATAGCACATGTCTGGAGGCTGAGAGCTTTCATCCAATTTCTCCATCTTCAATTGATACACTAAGGTGGACAAGTCATGATGTGCCTCGTGAAAGGTGTCTCTTTGGAAGGCTGATCGATATCGCCCCTCGGTTATAATTTTTAACACTTCCGTCTTTAAGATTTCTGTTAACCTTTGATTTTAGGATCAGAGTATGAGCAGGATTTCCTTTGTTTACGATTTCGTATAATAAATCATTCGTAAGATTTGTTTTAAACTCACGTTTAAGTCTCTCACAACATCCTCAACCGAACCATAATGGCCCGACCATAGTGTTACTTCTGTACTGTAATGCCGTGCAACCTTAGTCCGGGTGATACGCATAGTTTCATCCCGAGTTACCCCGGCTTTTGTGCAATCATTACAGTCTCTAAGAATCGTACAAACGGTATCTTTATAATCAATATTTAAAAAGAGGGTGTCCAGCTGAATTTCACATATCCCCACCTCATACGAATCACGACCCAGTTCAATTGGTCCATGGAGCTGTTACAAAGTTGGCTAGTGTGTCGTTAGGGTGTACAGACAGGGACGAGGAGGATGGGAGTGTGACGTAGAAATGGTTAGGAGTCATGTTGCATATTATTTAAGCTTCATTATTGCAGCAGCTTTTATAGAGGTATTGAAGCTTTCTGGGTAACCTAGCCACTTCACCAGGTACATTTTTCTCTTTCCTGTACCTTTGCTTCCTAAAATTTTCTCAATTTCAAACACATTTTTTCCTAAATTAAATGCCACTTTATACAATTCCGCGCGGTAAAAGCCTCCCGAGATCTCTTCTCCATTCAAATCTTCAAATCTTCAAGTCTTCAACTCTGTATTCATTCGTCAGCCAGACTCTGTACTGAACGGACGCATCTCCTGAGCTCTCTGATATTGCATTTACTTTTGCATATTGCTGAGAATTTTACTTTTGGAAAGTCTTGAATTTTATATACTTGCGTTTATATTCACGATGTTATAGTTAAGTAATTGAATATTAGTGGTTTTTAGCGATTTAGAAGTTTTCATAGCGTGCCGGTTTAATTTAACTTAAACTTGTGATGGTTTAAACTAATTTTTAACTGCGCGATGCCGTCGCAGAAAGCGTCGTGTGTTAGGTGTAGGGTAAACCGGTGGTATTCAGAATTTAAAGATTATAACGGCGGTCCTATGGTGATTACCGAGAGATCAGTTTGTTTTTTTGCGAGTTAATTGAGGAAATAGTTGACATAAAACGCAGTGTACGTGAGGTAACGGAGAGACTTGCAACGCTTGATGAGGGCAGGGGTAGGGCTAAGGTTGACGGAAACCGAACCAATACTAACGTTGAAGACGTTAGTAATTTGAAGGGTGAGGTGTGGAACCTAGTTTCTAGTTTAGGTAGCTTGTCGGGAAGGTTGGATAGAGTTGAGAACGGAGTTAAGGTTGGTCCGAGAGTAGTAGATAGCGAGGGATTTAGAGAAGTTAAGGGTGGAGCTAGGCCGCGTACGTTAGGTGATAGGAATCCCCCCATATCGAGGTGTGTTAGGTGTAGGGTAAACCGGTGGTATTCGGAATTTAAAGATTATAACGGCGGTCCTATGGCGATTACCGAGAGATCAGTTTGTTTTTTTGCGAGTTAATTGAGGAAATAGTTGACAAAAAACGCAGTGTACGTGAGGTAACGGAGAGACTTGCAACGCTTGATGAGGGCAGGGGTAGGGCTAAGGTTGACGGAAACCGAACCAATAGTAACGTTGAAGACGTTAGTAATTTGAAGGGTGAGGTGCGTAACCTAGTTTCTAGTTTAGGTAGCTTGTCGGGAAGGTTGGATAGAGTTGAGAACGGAGTTAAGGTTGGTCCGAGAGTAGTAGATAGCGAGGGATTTAGAGAAGTTAAGGGTGGAGCTAGGCCTCGTACGTTAGGTGATAGGAATCCCCCCTATCGAGGTTTCGAACCCTTTCGCCCATTTGGAAAGGGACGTGAATGAGGGGGAAACTATTTTATTGGGGACTCTTTAGTGCGCCACATGGACAAAGAGTTCGTTGAACGGCATCCAACCAAGAGGAGGAGGGTCTGTCTCCCAGGGGCCAAGGTTGACAGAGTTAGAGACGAAGTGGATAGGATTGACGTTGCCTCGCGTCACTCAATGTTGGTGACGATGATAGGAGGCAACGACTCGTATAGGCCCGATACGAGAGTGCCTGACCGTTTGGAGAGATATAGGGGGTTAATTAGGTCCCAGAAGGCGAGGTCAGATAGGTCTTTAGTTCTCGGTATTACCTTTAGGCTCGGGTTGGGTCTTAGGATTACGTCAAAAACGATATTTCTGAATACTAAATTAGAAGAGACTAGCAAAAGATCGGCGCGTAGAGTCGATTTTGCTAGATCTGCGGTGCTTGGATCTTCGACCAAAACCGAATTGTGGGCCTACGGCGTATTTTATTTTGAACATCAGTAGCCCTTTATCTGGATATCGTTCCCATTCCTCTCACCTTGGGCCTCAGTAATTGGGGTGCCTGTGGCCCTCCAATTACTGGCGAACCAATTATTCGGTCAATAAAACTACAGAAAAGAACGCAGCCATGAAAATCTAAAACTTCACAAATCTTGATACGATGAACTCGGATGTAAAGCTCAAGATTTTCATGACTGCGTTCTTTTCTATAGTTTTTTTGACCAAATAATTGAACCGACAGTAATTCGGGGGTCGCAGGCCCCTAATTACTGGGGGTTCAATTATTTGGTCAATAAAACTATTGTCATGAAAGTCTTAAGCTTCACAAATATTGACACAATGTGAAGCTCAAGATTTTCATTGCTGCGTTCTTTTCTATAGTTTTATCGCGGTACTGGGGGCCCTCGGGCCCAGTAATTGGTGGTGGTGGTGGGGGGTGGTCACACATATATTTTCGTTCATTACTCATCACCCCCATCCACCATACGAAGTTTGGTCGAAATCGGTTCAGAAACGTAAAAAAATTTCTGCGGACAGACAGGCAGACACATTTTTGCTAAATTATAATAGTAATGCTGCCCGATTACGTTAATTAAATGGCCGGTTAGGTCAACTGAATGCCCCATTAGATTAATTGAATGCCCGGGTACGTTAATTGAATGCCCGGTTAGGTTAATTGTACACCCTTGACGATTGGCTAGGTTAAGTCATGATATTTTCGTTAAAGCCAACGAAAATATCACGACTTAACCTAACCAATCGTCAAGGGCGTACAGATGACCTAACCTGGCATTCAATGAACCTAACCGGGTATTCAATAATAGCGGAGCGACCAGGCGTTGCCGGGGTGGATGTTGAACGCTATATATATATATATATATATATATATTATATATATATATATATATATATATATATATATATTAGGCCGGGTCGAAATTTTTTATTTCTTAGGTACATAGTGTGAGGTGGTTCAATCAAGCATAGTAACACCCTGGTAAAATATTTTTGAATTCTGAGGACCCCTACCCCCCCTACCGGTTTCAGTTTTTTCAGAAAATTCATAAAATTCGAGATAATTTGTGATTTACTTCGAAATTTTTTTATTATTACCAAAGTTCGCTTACAAAACAGTTATATTTATTTTTTAATGAAATTTTTTTTAAAAAATGCATGAAAAAAAATTTAATACATAAATTTTTAGCTATTATTGGTAGAAATTTAGAAATTAAGAGAGAAATTCAATAAAATTTTTGACCTAAAACTAATGTTTTTTTTTATTCCTTCCATTGACCTTTCCACTTAAAAGTAGGCAGTTTTTTTCTAGACTCTAAAGTATTTAAAATAAATTTATGCCGATTAATATAACCAATTCTTTCCTGGCTAGATTTAGTTACTAAGTTCACACCCGTTCAACGCTTTGGCTGTGACATGGAAAATCTAGTATTTCTAGAGGTTTAGTTCTAATCTGAAGCAATTGCTCATTCTGAAGTTTTGGCTAAATTTTCATAGGTGAATTTTCTATTAATTCTAAATTTTCTTCATAATCTAAGTCCTCTCTGTCTTGAAAATCGACATCTTCATTTTCATTATCATCTTCTATCACTTCTGATGATGCAAATTTCCTTGCTTCTCTTAATTTTTCTTTGATTTCTTTTCCCTTTCCTGTGCTTTTTGAATTTTGCACAACTTTCTCAAATTACTTGAAGTAGTTTTTTTAACAATTTTTCCTAACTGGTTTTTTCTTTCTTTTTGACCAATAAAAACTTCCCATTCTATAATAGGTATTTTATGTTCACACCTACGAAGTTTTCTTTCCCTTATGCCTTTATCATAACAGTGGCATGAAGATATGTCAAACATCTCGTCGTATTTCTTTAATTTTTCATATTTTTCATTTCTTTTTATCATAGGGCATTTAGTTCACTTATCAGCATCTTCTATAAGTCTAGTAACTCTAACATAAATTCCCTTTGTATCAATTGTTGGGAAAGAAAATTTTTGCCAAATTTCTTTTATATCTTGAACAACTACGTTATAGCAATCATTTTTACTTATTTTACCCTGTGCTTTAGATTCTTCCTCTCTAACAATAAAATCGAAGTGCCTTACAACATCAACTTTTGATGGCGTCATGGCAGATGAAAATTTTGCTGGATATCCGAAGGCTGCATTGTGGCTTCTTTTTCTAGTAGCCATAATTTAATTTAATAAGATTTTAACTATATTTTACTTATTACTGATACTAGTACAGTTCCCGCCGCTTCGCTGACGGTTAGACAGGCTAAACTACAAAAAAAGAACCCAGCCGTGAAAATTTTGAGCTTCACATTGTGTCAACATTTCTGAATCTGGTATCTCCCAAAACCTCCTCACCCCCATTCATACAACTTGGGGGCTAACCCCCTCCCCCATTACCCCCACCCCTCCCCATTACCCCACCCATCCCCCATTACTAGGGGTTAAAACCGGTATTGAAATACCGGTATTAATACCGGTATTGAAGAAGTACAAATAATACCGATACCGATATTATAGGTTTTCGGTATTGACAAAAATTGCTATTGTAAAATTTAGGCAATTTAGTCCTCCGATAAGACTGAAGTGGAAGCAGATTCATTACTGAGTGAATACATGCAAGAAATGGACAAACTAGGAAAAGTGCCATCTAAAAAAAATTCCATTGATTTTGATGTTACTAATGAATTTAAAAGCTTGGAAGTTACTTTACAGAGAAGTGAGAATTTAGAGAAGCTGTACAAGGCACTGCTTTCAATTAAACCTACAAGTGCAGAATCAGAAAGAGCCTTTCTGCTGCAGGCCTATTTCTGACGAAACTGAGATCAAGTCTATCTGAACAATCCCTAGATGCTCTTTGTTTCCTCAAAGCATACTTTCAAAATCAAACTTCTTCTTCTTCTTCCGCAGCCTTATTAGCCCACTTCTATGTGGGGTCGCTGTTGTAGATCCTTCTTCTTCATTCACTTCTGTCTTGAGCCACCTCTTCCTTCAGTCCCTTATCACTATCTTTCTTCAGTCTATCCTGCCACCTCATCTTAGGTCTACCTCTTCTTCTCGTGTCTGGAATTTCCATCCTCAGCATCCGTCGTCCCACATACTCCTCCTCCCTCCTCTGGACATGCCCACTGCCCATACCATCTCAATCTCTTTTCCTGTGCCTTCTTGGAGATTTCCGTTACTTTTGTTGTTCCTCTTGTTATAATGGATCTGCATTCATAAGGTTTTGGCAAAAGTTTTACGGCCGGATGCCCTTCCTGCCGCCAACCCTCCTCCTTTCTCCGGGCTTGGGACCGGCTGAGACTTGGGCTGGCTTGCCCACTCCCAGGCGGAGTGGGCAAAAATACAAATTTAGTAATTTACTGTATAAACTTTTTCGAATAGAATGCCATCTATTTGGAGTTGGGTCATTAATTTATAGTAAATATGGTGAGTACTGCAAGTCCCTCAGACTTGTGGGAGGGTTGGTAGGGTGGCACCATAATAAATCAAAATAAATTATTTTTTTCATAATACCGGTATCAATACCGGGATTAGCATAATTGCCTCCAAATACCGGTATTGAAAATTTTCGGTATTATGCAAGCACTACCCATTACCCCCACCCCCACCCTTCCCCCATTGCTAAACTACAGAAAAGAACACAGTCATGAAAATCTTGAGCTTCACATTTCCGCCCGTAATACAATTTCTGAATTTTTTTTACAATTTCTGAATTTTTTTCTCACAATTTTTTCTCACAATTTCTGAAAGTGTGACGGACAGACGGACAGACAGATGGACAGCTCTCTTATTATAAAATACTAGTACAGTTCCCGTCACTTCGCTGACGGTTAGACAGGCTAAACTACAAAAAAAGAACCTAGCCGTGAAAATTTTGAGCTTCACATTGTGTCAACATTTCTGAATTTGGTATCTCCCAAAACCTCCTCACCCCCATTCATACAACTTGGGGGCTAACCCGCTCCCCCATTACCCCCACCCCTCCCCATTACCCCACCCATCCCCCATTACCCCCACCCCCACCCTTCCCCCATTGCTAAACTACAAAAAAGAACACAGTCATGAAAATCTTGAGCTTCACATTGCCGCCCGTAATACAATTTCTGAATTTTTTTTATAATTTCTGAATTTTTTTCTCAATTTTTTCTCACAATTTCTGCAAGTGTGACGGACAGACGGGCAGACGGACAGCTCTCTTATTATACAGGGTGTCCCAGAATTAACTATCTATTTCAATGAAATCGGACAAATTTTTTAAAAACACACTTTTATTTGTTTATCATGTTTAATATGTGTTAAAAATGTATAAATTTCTAAATTTTTTTCATAATTTTATTTTCATAATTTTTTCATTATCTGGTCCAATGAAAGACCGTCTGAAGTCATAGAATGGCAAAGAGACTCTCCAAAAGTTAACGTGTGGCTTGGAATGACCAAATCCAAAATTTATGGCCCATTCTTCTTTGCGGAAGCAACTGTAACAGGTACCGTCTACCTTGATATGCTTCAGCAGTTTCTCGAACCACAGCTTCTTGATGATGGCATTCTTGATAATGTTGTGTTTCAACAAGATGGAGCACCATGTCATTATGCTCTAATTGTTCGAGAATACCTCAACAGACGCCTTCCGAATCGGTGGATTGGACGTGGAGGACCTCGACCTTGCCTCCGCGTTCTCCGGATTTGACACCCCTGGATTTCTTTGCATGGGGTTTCATAAACAAAGGTTTATCGCCAAAAGATCAATAGTTTAGCTGAACTTAAAGAACGCATCCAGTTGGCAGTGCGGGAGATAACACCTGAAATGCTTCAAAATGTGTTTCGCAGCGCTGAGGATAGATTTGAAATTTGCAGAGATAGGGTACAGACGGTGCACATGTTGAAACTTCTCAATAAAGTTTTGACTTATGATTTATAAATCTATTTGTTTTTGTATCATAATTTAGTAATAAACACAAAATTATGTCAGTTTTTATTAAATTTGTCCGATTTCATTGAAATAGATAGTTAATTCTGGGACACCCTGTATTATATAATAGATAATATAGATTTTAAAATTAAATAACATATTTTAACAAACTTTTAACATTCTAGGTACCTAAATAGGAATCTGGAGAGAAAAAAACAAAAATAATGTAATATTAGGTCTTATATCCGGTGCAATGAGCAGCACCGGATTTAAGACCCTACCCTCTACCCACCGATCGCAAAAAAAGTTGGTGAATGGTCTATTCTGATGTAATTCGTGACGGGGAACTCGATTTTGGCCATCCGAAAGCAAAAAAATTAATATTTAGGGTCGATTTTTACGATTTTCGATTTTTGGCCTATTTCCCATACAAATTCATATGGAAAAAAGTGAGTATCGGTAGGGGGGTTAGCGAAGGTCTCACAGCCTTGATTTTTGGTGTGAATACTACTATTACAAAATGATCAACCTCACAATATGTACCTAATCAAAATCTTGACTTGATCCCTTTTCGACCCGGCCTAATATATATATATGCCCGGTTAGGTAAACTGAATGCCCGGTTAGGTTAACTGAATGCCCAGTTAGGTCAACTGAATGCCCGATTAGGTTAATTAAATGGCCGGTTAGGTCAACTGAATGCCCCATTAGATTAATTGAATGCCCGATACGTTAATTGAATGCCCGGTTAGGTTAATTGTACACCCTTGACGATTGGTTAGGTTAAGTCATGATATTTTCGTTAAAGCCAACGAAAATATCACGACTTAACCTAACCAATCGTCAAGGGCGTACAGATGACCTAACCTGGCATTCAATGAACCTAACCGGGTATTCAATAATTTTACCAGAGGTTTCGTAATGATCTTCATGACGTCATTTAATGTTTTAAAATTAATTATTTAATTGCTATTTTCTTACTTACAGCGACAGGCATAATGATATTAGGATACCTAATAGAAATTTTGTAATATTTTAAAGTGGGAAAATAAATAATTTTCTAAAAATGATGTTCAACTATAAAAGCGCATCTAATCAGATAACTTAATTAACGTATTTCTATGACAACTAAAAAATAGAACGATAAATCAATATCCTATCGAATTGTTTGTGTATATGTAAAATTATTTGTACAAAAGCCACAGTAATAAAACGCACAAAAGTCACGGTTTAAATAAAAGTCGTGTTTATTTAAATTGCCGGTTTTAATTATGTAATTTTTTGTATTGAATCGATAAAGAAATCTTTCGTGGATCGAAAAATGTTAAAATTATAACAAATATCAAAATGTTTTGTATAAAAATCATTGAATTTTAAAAACACCAAAATATTTTGTATAAAAATCATTGAATTTTAAAAATATCAAAATATTTTGTATAAAAATCATTGAATTTTAAAAATGCATGTTTGTTTTTAGTTTTTTGGAAAAAGTTCTTTATGAATTTTAAAAATATATACTTTTTTAAAATTGAATCGATAAATAAATCTTTTGTGAATCGAATGATATTAAATGTTTAGTAAATATTAACTTATTTTGTGCCAAAATTATGATTAAAAATTAAAGATTAAAAAAAATGCGTGTACAGGCATGGGAAGAACTGTACCCCTAAAAGGGGGGAAGGAATTATGTTAGGGAATTTTTTTTAGCATGGGTACTGCACAATAAAAAGACGCATCGAATGCTGAAAACCGCATTGTTCTACACCAATTGTAGCGACATGTAGGTGTGCGCAAAAAACTGTTACATATATATATATATATATATATATATATATATATATATATATTACATAAGGCTTCATTTCTGAAATAGTATATTAGATTTGTGCTGAGGAAAATGTACCCTTCGTAAAGCTGTGGTCCGAATTCAGTGATCCTAGCCTTTTTTATAAAAGATGGGGGTGCATTTTAATGAAATAGTTAATGCTAGGCTAGGTAGGTTAATAGACGAAAACATGCGAAAGCTGTATAGGTCGAAGCCTTCTTTAAACGTTGTGGGTCCGGGGAACGCGGGCCCGACGTGAAAAATAGTTTAAAAAGCGGGCCTGTGGTAAAAAATAACTTAAACGTCTTTTATTGTAAAGCGCGTAGTATTAGAAATAAATTAAATGAATTTAAGGCGATAATTTATTCCGGCAACTACGATTTAGTTGCTATCACTGAAACTTGGTTAAATACCGTGACTCGGGACTTGTTGGGGGAACTTGATATACCGGGTTTTAAACTCTTTACTAATGATAGGTTACATAGGTTTGGTGGCGGCGTTTTGCTATTCATTCGTAATTCCCTTAGGGCTATCGAGATTAAGTTAGATTTTCCGGCAGCAATTAATGCGATATGGGTTGAAGCTAGGGCGCGTAGTATTAGTTTTAATTTTGTTGTTGTTCATAGACCTCCCGTTCAACCCCTCGATACAGATACTAGATTTTACTCACTTCTTAGTAATTTTATTGACAATCGGAATAGTATAATTGTCGGAGACTTTAACTGCCCTAATGTTAATTACGAGAATTTTACTGGTAATGAGGAGGGTTTGAGATTGATTGAGTTTATGGAAGATAACTTTTTACGACAGATAGTTACCGAACCAACGCGCGGTGATAATATTTTAGATTTGGTGATGACGAACGGTGAGAATATAGTCGAAGGTTTAGAAGTAGGCGAGAGTTTAGGATGTAGTGATCATCAAATTCTTAGGTTTAAGTTATCGATAGAAAAACTAAGGATAGTAACGTAATAGAGGTCCCTGATTTTCGTAGGGCTAATTTTGATAGTTTTGCGGATAGGATGAGAGTAGTTGACTGGGATAAATTATTTATGGGTAATGACACAAATTTGCATTGGGTGGTGTTTAAAGAAAGTTTTACGAATATTGAAAGGGAGTTTATTCCTCGTAGGCCCAAGCGCGCTAGAAATCATGGGAGGCCCAAGTGGTGGACTAGGGAAATAGGCGAGTTCATAAACGAGCGTAATAGAGCGTATAGACTTAATAAGCGCTATGGCAGGGCAGCTAACTTTAATAGATATATCCAGCTTAGACGTCAGGTTAAAAGATCAGTTAGGAATGCCAAGCATAATTTAGAGATACTTATAGCTGCAGATAGTAAACATAATCCAAAAAAGTTTTTTGAATACGTTAATAATCGTAAGCCGATAAAAGATAACATAGGCCCTCTAGTGGATGTTAATGGCGCTTTGGCTTCTGACGCTCAGGCGATGGCGGGTATTTTCAATAACTTTTTTGCGACAGTTTTTACCGTAGAAGACGTAAATAATGTCCCCGACGTGCACGATATCGTTCCATTTAGTAGCGAGACTATTTTGGATGAAATAACTGTTTACGAGGCTGAGATTGTGCATTATATCGATAGGCTAAAAGTTAGCAAGGTTCCAGGCCCTGACGCTTTTTATCCCAGACATTTGAAAGATTTGAAAGACGTTATCGTAGGCCCCTTAACGAAGATTTTTAATCAGTCACTCGAAACGGGGATTATTCCTGAAGACTTCAAATTAGCTAACGTTACGCCCATTTTTAAAAAAGGCGACCGCACGGTTTCTAGTAATTATAGGCCCATTAGCTTAACGTCAAATGTAGGTAAACTTTTGGAATCCGTAGTTAGGGATCGTATCATCAATCACTTAGAAAGTAGAGATTTGATTAATAGTAGTCAGCATGGGTTTCGACGCCATAGATCTTGTTTAACTAATTTGTTAGAATTTTATAACGAAATAGTGCGCGAATACGATCTGCATCGAGCGGCTGACGTCATTTATTTAGATTTTAAAAAGGCGTTCGATACAGTTCCGCATAGGAGATTAAATGCGAAGGTCAAAGCGCACGGTATACCCGGTCAGGTAGCTAACTGATTAGAAGAATGGCTTCATGCTAAGAGGCAGAGGGTGGTAGTTAATGGTAGTGAATCGGGGTGGTTGGATGTAGGTAACGGTGTCCCACAGGGTTCAGTGTTAGGCCCATTGCTGTTCGTAATTTACATTAACGACATAGATGTAGGATTGACTAGTAACGTGTCAAAATTCGGGGACGATACTAAAATAGGCGGTAAGGTTGTTAACGAGGACGATAGAAATAGGCTCCAAGACGATGTAAATAGGATTATGGAGTGGACGGATAAGTGGCAGATGCAATTTAACGTAGACAAATGTAAAGTTTTGCATGTAGGTTCTCGTAACAATAATTACACGTACACGATGGATGATAGGGATTTGGCGAGCGTTGACGAGGAAGTAGATTTAGGCGTACGCCTATCTAAGGATTTAAAGATTAGGAACCAGTGCCTGGAGTCTTGCGCAAAAGCTAATGGGATGTTAGGCTTCATAGCGCGTAATTTCGAATTTAAATCGAAGGATATTATATTGCCCCTTTACAAGTCCCTAGTCAGGCCTCATTTAGAATATGCAGTTCAGTTTTGGTGCCCGTACTTGCGTGAGGATATTGATAGGTTAGAAAGGGTTCAGCGTCGTGCCACGAAACTAATTCCGTCATTGCGCAACAAGCCTTATGAAGATAGGATTAAAGAGTTAGACCTGTATTCACTCGAAACTAGGAGATTAAGGGGGGAGCTTATTGAAGTTTTCAAGATTCGTTAATAACATTGATAACGTAAATTTTGACAAATTGTTCACTTTCGATAATAGTAATACTCGAAATAACGGATTTAAGTTGCGTGGCAGACGTTTCATTACTAATATCGCTAAAAAATTCTTTACGTTTAAAGTAATTGATAAATGGAATAATCTTCCCGCGCCCGTCGTGAACTCTACCAGCGTTAATATGTTTAAGAACCGTCTTGACAGACATTTTAAAGGTATTAACGTTGTTTAAAATAAAAAAAAAATTAGCAACAGGAGCTCTGGGAGTGGTGGTCGAGGATGAGTCTGTTGGAGATAAGTGCCAGCTTGTGACATGCCAGCTTGTGATGCCAGCAATAAAATTAAAAAAAAAAAAATTAGACTAACACGAACGTAGGTGTAGCTCGTAGCGTAAATTAACCCACTTTTTGTTTAACTTTACCTACTTTTTTTTCTTATCCTCTCCTTAATTTGCATGTCTGTAACTCTCTTTTCTTCCATGTTTGTAGTTTGCATGGTATGACAGTGAGTTAAGACTGTGCTTGCATGGTTTGTAAGCGTTCTTATTTTACTTCCTTTCATCTTTCACCCCTCTCCTATTTTCCCCACTATTTTTCTGACTTGTCGGCAGTGGCCGGCGGATGATGATGGTGAGTCTTTTTTCTCTTTCTGAATGAATGTTAACCCACGAGTGATAGGTGTTCCTCCTTACTTAACCCCTTATTCTCTTCTCTTCTCTTAACCCCCTACTCTTTCCTTTCTCTCAGGGTAACCTTGGAGTGGATCTTACGGTCTTTGTTAGCCTTATCTTCTGTAGATCTGTAGATCATTATATCGCCCTTAGATCTCATAGCCCTAACTTTAAAAATCTCGCGTGTCCAGCCTTGCTCAAATCCCTTCGCGAATTTATTCCCTGAACTTGACAGCGTTACATAGTCATTGATTTTGAAACGCGCAGAGTGTGGTGGTGGTGGCGGGACTCCATCTCTTCTCGGGCGCTTGCCTCTTTCTAAAACATCGTTAGGCGTTGTACCAATCGTACGATGGTGTGAACGGTTGTAGGATGAAGCCAATGAACCGAGAACGTTTATATATCTGTATGTGTTTTTGCGTGTAAAATAGCGGTGCATGCGTTCCTTTATGGTACGTTGAACTCTTTCAGCTAAAGAAGCCTTATATATAGAATTCGAAGTGTAATAGGTGATATTAAACTCTGACAGCATATTCTAAAAAGCGCGTCCTATAAATTCTTTTCCCATATCCGTACAAAAATAGCCAGGAATCCTGTTTTCTTTCAACATCAGCGTTTTGACCGCTTTAGCAACTGTTTCAGGCGATTTACTTTTCTGGGGAATTAACCACAGGTATCTAGAGAATACATCTATTATGAATAGGATGTAACGGTAGCCATCGTTATACGTTGAATATCTTTGCATGTCGGTTGTCTTGGCTGTTTTAAACCTTTTTCTCACCGGCTTATGAAGTGTATAAGCATCCTGTCCCCGCAAAAATTTCTCAACATCCTTTTTCCTTATACCATAAACACCTCTGTACAATCTATTAACGCCACCATAGGATGCGGGGTTAGAAATGTCATAATAGTGCTCACTTAATACGTTAGACATTTGAGTATATTAGAGGCACGTGGATAAGGTTCGCCGCCTGCTCTCTTCTTTCTCCTCTTCAGGGACACTGCAGCTGCTGGGGGCGAAGGTGTACTCAGTTGTGACACGTGTGATACATGTTCCAAGTCTTTTAACCTATTCAGATTACCTATCAATGTTTTGGGGACATATATTTGTTGCAGTCTTGCTTTAATATGCCTCCATCCTGTTGGTGAGAGCCTATCCCACTTTCTCACCAGATCATGAACAATGACCTCGCCTGTATCGGTCCACTGTATGATGGGGTCCTCACTCAATAGATTATAAAGACTTAACCCTTTATTCCTCAATGTATGGGGGAGGCTGTTTTTTAGCACATGTTCGATGTGTTGTGTTCCGTTGCTCTTTGGTTGCCCAGGTCCTGTGTCGCTATGCTCAGCGCTACTCGAGCTGTACCTCACGGGAAGCTCTGTAGGATGCTTATAATCTTCGTACTCATGAAGAAATTTCTGCAAAGCCTCTTGGTACAAGCTCCATTTCTCCTCAGGTGACTTTTCACTGTTTAATAGAGCTAGCAACTCATTTTCCATTCTTTTAAGCCTACTTTTACGGGACTCTAGAACCGCGTCTGGAGTATTTGAACTTTGTTATGAAACATACTCCTCGTGCGGAATCACAACCACCTTCTTCACTATATTAAGCTAGTCAGTAAAGGGCCCAAAACTGAAAATAAGATGGGCAGGAACGATCCTCCTCTTTGTACAATAATGCGATTTTTCTTACCCACAGTCTGACTTTTATGAGCGAGCGTCCGTATTATGTTCTTGTAACGACGTAAGCGAGTCTTCTGAGAGGGTTTCATTGGTACATTACATTTTATAACATTAAGACACATTTCACAGGTGCATTTTAAAAAGTCAGAGTCGATATTTTTAACAAACATCTGCTGCAATGCCCGAGGCAGTCGTTGATAGATTTTTATTAATTCGCGGTATTTCTTTAACCTATTCGTCATTCTAGAATATACACGGTTTCAGGTTCGCTTGGAAATATATTCGTTCTAAGAAGCACCCTAAACGTGTTTCGCGGGTGAAGGTCACATACCAAATAGCCATAACGCTGGTTTGTGACCTCTTTATAAACCTCCAAAAACTCCTTACGCTGATTCGGGAACATTTGACTGGCTAATACCCCAATTTGTGACACATCTCTACGTTGTGCGAATAAGACTAGATATTGCGTATTTAGCGACACATCGCGCATGTATCTATTTTTTGAAAAATAGATTCTGATTGATGAAGAACACGCTTATGTTAAGGTGAGGGGAGAATACTGTAAATGTCTCGGCAAACGTTTTATCCATCTCCAACATGAGGTCGTCAATTACGATGACTGTATGTTCATTTCCCTTTAACGAATTAACATCATAGACCCCCTTGTGGAACAAAACATCATCTTGGTACTCGTTGAACACTGATTGATACGTCGAATAGCACCATATAACTTTATGTACAAATTTTGAGAACATCTCCCCCGTTTCTTTAATGATTTTAAGCATAAACACCGTTTTACCACATCCTGTAGGTCCAGATATAATACATGTGGAGGGGCTCGTGAACCTGAATTTTTCTACAGATTCCATTTTTAACACGTCACACCCCTAAGTATGTCATTTACAAAATATTACAAATAACGAG
This sequence comes from Bathynomus jamesi, assembly GCA_023014485.1. Taxonomy (NCBI): domain Eukaryota; kingdom Metazoa; phylum Arthropoda; class Malacostraca; order Isopoda; family Cirolanidae; genus Bathynomus; species Bathynomus jamesi. The sequence continues at coordinate 303,847 of JAJOZX010002112.1, forward strand.
TGCTGCTCCTTATTTTGTTTTCTTCTTCTACAGAATCGTGAATGACGATGATGTACAGCCCCCCCATCATCGATATCACGGATGAACCCGTTGACCGTACATCTACAATAGCCATCCCCGCCGATGAGCCCTCACCAGCGACACCTGTAGCACGAAACAGTTCAAAGAGGAGGTGTGATAACGAACCCTCCACGTCAGGTATAAAGCGTCCCAGGGTTGTTAGAACATCAGTAATAGAACCCCAACCCTCAACGTCTTAAGCATCAAACCTCACAATAGCGCCTTCTGCAAATATACCCTTTTATTCGTCCTCCACAGCAGCTCCCCGTTCTGTTGAGGCTGCAGTAATAGATCCCCAACCCTCAACGTCTTACGACACAAACCCCACAATAGTGCCTTCCTCAAATACAGCCCTTGTTCAGCTCCTGGTACAACCTCCACAAAAGCTTCCCGTTCTGTCGAGGATGGCATAACATTCGAGTTGGTGCGCACCGCAACGCCCACCCCGGCCTTGACTAGAAATTGGTATATAGTAAGGATTGATCCTAGATCCATGTATAGCAACGGTATTGAACACGGACTAAGGCGCGTAGTAGAGCGTATTGTAGAGTTTGCCCTACAGAACCGTGACGAGCGTGAAGTCAGGACGAGGCTGTCCTTCGGATTCGGGTCAGATGACGGTGATAGAGATGATTTTTGGTTAGTAGTAACATTCAGGCGTTTGGCAGCTGATGATGTAGAGTATATATTAGGTCGTATAATGCAGGCCTCTCAAAGTAGTATAGCCTTCAATATGGGCAACTTCACGGTAAATATTGACCGTGTATTCCGGCATATAAACATCGATCGTGGTTGCGGCTTTATAGCAGTAGTCTTGGCTCGTACGTTTGTTTACTGTACTAAATACACGGGTCAAAAACATTTGGTTGCCTACGGTGGTGGAGCGTGCCCGTAAACTAGATGTAGACTGTGAACTTGAGTTTGACTGTAACATGGGTCCTGAGGAGCTGAGAAGGGTAGAGCAGGAAATGAATGTTCGTATAGTTGTATTTGGCCTGGATGATCGTCGTAGAACTGTGTGTTTTTAAAAGCTGTGTGAGAGATCGTACAAGACCCCTACTTATTTTAGGGCTGTCACGGACAATGTATCTCCCCATCCGTAATATAAGGGACCTTTACACGAGTTATGACAAAAGTCGAAAATATGAACGACATCATGATTTGTGTAAGGGGTGTCTCGACTTTGCGGATGATATAGTGAAACATTGTAAAGAATGTCACATGGTATGCGAGCAGTGTAAAAGCGCCAAATGCGAAAGCCGTGTAGTTGAAGCTGAGAAGAGGGAATGTAATGTGTGTAGACGCACATTTTTCAATAATATCTGTTTTGAACTCCATAACTCAATTGGCACGTGCAGGAAAATGAGAATCTGTGAATGTGGTATGTTTCACATGATGGATAATTGGGGAAACCTTACCCATAAATGTGATGAAATTCACTGTTCTAAATGTCATGAGAAATATGGAGCGGTTGGCGTAATTGGTGTAAAGCATGTATGTTATATGAAAGACGCCAAGCCTAAAAACAACCCTTGTATAACTGTGTACCACGATATAGAAACATACATGAACGCTGAAACCAAAGAGTTAATTCCACATTTACTTGTGAGCCAGACTATCTGTGATGAATGTATGGAGATCGAGTGTGATGAGTGTCACAAATGTGGTAAACGGACAAACGTTTTTAAAACGAATGTCCACGATAGCCCTGTGAAACTATTTGTATCCTATATTGTCAAGTTAGCGGACAAGTTAAAAAAAATGACTGTACATTCTCGCCCATAACGTGACAAAATTTGTCACACAGTTCCTTTATAAGGAAATGCTTGAGCACGAGTCCTCTGAGATATTTACAGGTGATCCATTGAAAAGAGGCAACAAATTAATACAGATGTAAATAAGAGGTAATGTACAATTTAAAGACACTTTATTATTAACACCTTGTAAAGTAGCAAAGCTACCCAAGGTGATGGGCGTAGCAGCTGAAGTTTCAAAAGGATATTTCCCTTACACATTCCTCACTAGCGAAACTTTAAATTACGTAGGACTACCTCCACCTAAACATTACTTTAACTATGATTGTATGAGCACAGATGAGCGTGAAGATTTTGACCGATACTACAACAGCTTTAATGAAAGTAATCCTTATAATATAGCTGATGAATGTGAACGTTATTGCGTGAATGATGTGCGCGTGCTTAGAGTATGTTTCCTGGCCTTTAGAAGGATACACATATGTCGTTTGAAATGCGATCCGCTATAAGTCGCAACCACCATCGCCTCATTATGTTTTACGGTGTTTCAGAATAACTTCATGCCAAAAGATACCTTAGCCGTTATCCACAGAAATAACCCCTGCAGTTGTGGGCACAAGGCTATTTACTGGCTCATACACCTACAGCAGCAGACAGGTGTATACATAAAGCATACCCGCAACACGGGTGAAGTACCCATTAAGGTTAATGGTCGTGTTTTTGGGTTGATCTCAGTGAAAACCGTACCACTGGCGAGAAGACTGTGTACTCCTTTAACGGATGCTGGTGACATGGCTGCCCCCGTCCTGAGTGTGGAATCGCACGAGATATCCAAGGTAGATCTCCTGCCGACTGTCTTGCGTGGACGCGCACCCGCGATCAACTTATAGGGTCCCAATTTTCTCCTGTACACACACACACACACACACACACACACACACACACACACACACACAAGGGAGAAAGTGAAACGCTAATTGAAACACGATTTATTTCCTAAACGAAATATTTAAGGTGTATATATATTTACAAATACGTGTAATAAATAACCATATCGTTAACAAACGACATATCAAAGATTATGGTATCCACAGGGTACGGTATCATAGGTACCAGGCACCTAGTAACGTTTCCTATAGGTGTTACGGCACACCTTTGTACCCCTAAGTTCATTCACGCCCCCAACTTCTGCGCCCGAAAATTGTGGGTACCTACAGTTAGTTGGGGCGCCCGGTCGCCCTTATCATCATCCAAGCACACTAGATCCTTCAACGAATCAAAGTTAACGACCCGCCGATTCGCCTGGTTGAGCGTGATACCCTTAGCCTTCACGATATATTTCATATCCTCACCCACCCTCACCCGTACTCCATAAGTTTTTGGCTCTGTTAAGACAAAAGAGTCGGCGTATGCGATGTCTCCATACTCATCCTTGATCTTATTAGTTAACTCCCCGAGAAATTCACCAATAAGAGGCATGTATCCACCCTCCTTCGTTGTGTACATCAAATGATTAATTTTTCCTTTCCAATGACAGCCAGTTTTTAGTTCATTGGTAAGTTCATCCATGTATTTACAGAAAAGATAGGGTGATAATACACCCCCTTGCCTAACACCATTAGTTACCTTAAAACCTGGTGATACAGTGCTTTTCCATCTTACAAACATGGTCAGCTCTGTATACCAGAATGCAAGTAACCTAAGTATATAATTAGGAACCCCTCAACACAAGAGTTCCTTGCAAAGTTTGTGATGGTTAACTGTATCAATTGCTTTTGATGCATCCAAAAAACAGGAATATACATTGCTACTTGACATCTTTTACTTTACGACGGCTTCCTTTAGCATATAAATACAAATGTCAGTACCATGTTTCATTCTAAAGCCAAACTGAATGTCATAAGCCTGCAAGCATGGTCTTATTATAAATGACATATTCTAACACCGTAGAAAGTATACTGGCAAGTGCTATTGGCCTATAATTATTCTTATCGCAGATACTAGCACCCTTATTTTAACAACTGGCAACAAGTTAAATCTAATACAAAGATATGAAACTCTACTGATAACCTTCGTCCTATGAACCAGCCAGATTTAACGCAACTGCTTCATTTACCAATTTATCTGATAGTTGTATAATCTCTCGTATATCTGTCAAATATGAATAATTCAGAAGTTTCGGAACAGAGTAATGTACCTTCATCAGTTAAATCCAGTTCATTGTCAACACAAAGAAAAAGCTGCCTCAAAAATTCTGAGAGTATTCATAACATTGTTTGCAATGATCTACAGATCTACAGAAGCTAAGGCTAACAAAGACCCTAAGATCCACTCTAAGGTTACCCCGAGAGAAAGGAAAGAGTAGGGGGTTAAGAGAAGAGAAGAGAATAAGGGGTTAAGTAAGGAGCAACACCTATCATTCGTAGGTTAACATTCATTCAGAAAAAGAGAAAAAGACTCACCATCATCATCCGCCGGCCACTGCCGACAAGTCAGAAAAATAGTCGGAGAGAATAGGAGAGGGATGAAAGATGAAAAGAAGTGAAATAAGAACGCTTACAAACCATGCAAACACAGTCTTAACTCACAGTCATACCATGCAAACTACAAACATGCAAGAAAAGAGTTACAGACATGCAAAGTTAAAAAGTAGGTAAAGTTAAACAAAAAGTGGGTTAGTTTACGCTACGAGCTACATCTACGTTCGTGTTAGTCTATTTTTTTTTTTTTTAATAATTTTATTGCTGGCATCACACGCTCGCATGTCAAGCTGGCATTCATCGTCAACAGACTCATCCTCGAGCACCACCACCAAAGCTCCTGTTGCTAACTTTGTTTTTTTATATTAAACAACGTTAATACCTTTAAAATGTCTGTCAAGACGGTTCTTAAACATATTAACGCTGGTAGAATGAACGACTGACGCGGGAAGATTAATCCATTTATCAATTACTTTAAACGTAAAGAAGTTTTTAGCGATATTAGTAATGAAACGTCTGCCACGCAACTTAAATCCGTTATTTCGAGTATTACTATAATCGAAAGTGAACAATGTCAAAATTTACGTTATCGATGTTATTAACGATTTTGAAAACTTCAATAAGCTCCCCCCTTAATCTTCTAGTTTCGAGTGAATACAGGTCTAACTCTTTAATCCTATCTTCATAAGGCTTATTGCGCAATGACGGAATTAGTTTCGTGGCACGACGCTGAACCCTTTCTAACCTATCAATATCCTCACGCAAGTTCGGGCACCAAAACTGAACGGCATATTCTAAATGAGGCCTGACTAGGGACTTGTAAAGGGGCAATATAATATCCTTCGATTTAAATTCGAAATTACGCGCTATGAAGCCTAACATCCTATTTGCTTTTGCGCAAGACTCCAGGCACTTGTTCCTAACCTTTAAATCCTTAGATACGCGTATGCCTAAATCTACTTCCTCGTCAACGCTCGCTAACTCCCTATCATCCATCGTGTACGTGTAATTATTGTTGCGAGAACCTATATGCAAAACTTTACATTTGTCTACGTTAAATTGCATCTGCCACTTATCCGTCCACTCCATAATCCTATTTACATCGTCTTGGATCCTATTTCTATCGTCCTCGTTAACAACCTTACCGCCTATTTTAGTATCGTCCGCGAATTTTGACACGTTACTAGTCAATCCTACATCTATGTCGTTAATGTAAATTACGAATAGCAATGGGCCTAACACTGAACCCTGTGGGACACCGCTACCTACATCTAACCACCCGGATTCACTACCATTAACTACGACCCTCTGCCTCCTAGCACGAAGCCATTCTTCTAACCAGTTAGCTACCTGACCGCGTATACCGTGCGCTTTAACCTTCGCAATTAGTCTCCTATGCGGAACTGTATCGAACGCCTTTTTAAAATCTAAATAAATAACGTCAGCTACTCTATGCCTATCGTATTCGCGCACTATTGTTATAAAATTCTAACAAATTAGTTAAACAAGACCTATGGCGTCGAAACCCATGCTGACTACTATTAATCAAATCTCTACTTTCTAAGTGATCGATAATACGATCCCTAACTACGGATTCCAAAAGTTTACCGACAATTGACGTTAAGCTAATGGGCTATTAGAGTGGGTTTTTATTTTCATAATTTGACTTTCACGTAGAAAAGTGAAGTTTTTTGCATTTTAAAACAATTAGTTTACCGAGTGCCCCTATATAATTCGTGATACCCAGCTCAGGCTCATACTTTTTTGATCCAAGCTATATGCACATGTACGCTAAACTGCGTATAGCTCATTGAGATGGAACGGACTGCGATGATAGTTACTCTGTATACTCTGAAACCAACTTTCTACAATCCATATTCAGCCAGTGTGAGGTGTATTTAAATCCGGTTAACATCTCGGTAGGAACGGGTTATTATCACCTTCGAGCAAGGTTGGCTAAAACCCAGCAAAAACACAACTGGTTTTTGCTGGGTAGTTGGGTTTTTGCTGGTTTTTGGGGTTTTTGCTGGGTTTTTACCAACCCTGCCTACGAGACGAGCCTATCTGGAAAATGTTCTCAACTTTTTAACCTCTTGACGACTGAATTTTTTGTAGGGTTAAGTTATAAATGCGTGTATTGGAAACGGTACATATTCGACCGAGTGGTCCAAAAGAGGTTAAAAGAAGCGAAGGATACCTTTTTAACTGCCGAGGGCTATTATCAGACTAAAGATGAAAGTAGTATAAAGGATAAATTTAAAAATTTTAAAAAGAAGATATACGAGTGTTTTGGTCGTCTGCATTCAAACTTCAGGTTCCAGGAGAAACTGCTTATGAATGGGGTGGATATGAAGCTAAAACTCAACAGCATGAGTCCTGAGATCTGCATAAATCTGAGACCTGATGAAGAAGAGGGCGCAAAGCCCGTTGTGATTTACATCGTGGAAACATATCTGCGCGAACGGCGAGTGAAATTAAGTTCGCCGAAATATGTAGAAATTGAAAAAATTTAATACACGCAACAGTAAAATACCCAATTAACAAACTACAGATCAAACTATACACAGTGCCCACAGAGTTGGCCTCGAAGCAGCTAGAAAACGTGGGCCTGGGAGTTCTACCTAAAAGGATATTAATTGGAATGCAGGATCACGCTTCGACAAGTGCAAAATATAAAAAGGGCGTCTTTAAATTCAAGAATTTCGGCCTTAAAAATATAATTCTACAGTATACGTAAATGGCGTTGCATTGGGCGGGACCATGGTTACGAATTACTCATCAGACTCTGTTTCCGCTCTACGCGAGAGCTTATAGCAATCTGGCCCATATTGCCGGTGGCTGTGACGAGTTTGGGATTGACGTAACGCAGAAAAGATTTTTCGGTCAATTTAACCTTTACCCTTTCGATATTACCCCCTACTTATCTGCTAGTGTAAATACACACTTAAGTCCACAACAATGTGGGAACATCTCAGTCAGATTGGAATTCACCGACCCTATAGACGTGCCTATTAGTGTACTAGTATGCCTCGAATCACAAGCTCTAATAGAGCTCGAACTTTTCAGGAACGTTGTCACAGACTTTTAAAATGGACGTGAATACACTCGAGAGAGTAATGAAGGGTGTCCGAGTCACACGCTTCAAATTTATCGGTGTGCTTGCGAAGAATGAAGCAATGAAATTGCCAACTACGAGAGATTAGTGTAGTCTTATCGTTAATACGGACATTTTGTTGGGTGAGGGGATTCATTGGCTTGCAATCTATTTTAAAAATAGGGAAAGAATGTACTATATTGATTCACTCGGCACTCAGCGTTGGAGTGACCGTGGTTGTACAATTTATCGAACAACTACATGTCTCTGAAATTGTCTGAAATCCTTACCGTTTCCGAGGATATTTTAGTAATACTTGTGGCATGTACTGTCTTTCATTTCTCCCATGTCACATGAGAGGGGATTTATAATTTTTTTTAAATTATTCGATTTGTGCAACACTGAGATGAATGATGAATTGATATGGAGACAGATAAAAAAAAGGTTCCCATTTGTGCGCAGTTGATGTATTGTATAAAATTTTACGTGTATATATGAAGCGCTCCGCGCCAGATGTTCGTAAGCGCCACCCCGGGCTAAAACTCGTTTTTTGTAACAGCGTGAAGCTCAGTTCCCATACTATCCAGTGTTGAGATATACGAACATCTGGCTCTGAAACCATACGAGTACATCTTTGCCCTATCTTCAATGGTTTAAGAGATACAGTCTAATATTCATTCCCCAACTTTAACTGCGTTTTCTGGCGTTTTTTATTTTTGGCGCTTTCGAACATCTGGCTCGGAGCGCCTCATATAGTTGTAACTATATTTTATAAAGTTTTACGTGTATATATATATAATTGTAACTGTAAAATGTCTTCATTAATGTTAGTCTTATTTAATGGACGCTAGTTCTGTAAGCCGAATTGTACGAAATCATGCTTTCTACCATTTAATAAATTGAATGAAAATACAATGTGTCTTTTTATTAACCACGAAAATAAAACATACATTAGTTCCTGGATGACCTGGCATTCGTTGGATCGGATGTGAGCCAATACCTCGACCTCTGTATTTAGGTCACTGGATTGGCTGCTCGGTAAAGCCTCCAAATCGCCGTCATTTATTTGCCTTTCATCAAAGGTGTCGCGAAAAGTAGCTATAACACGATCAAGTTCCGCATCAGTCCTTTAATGGAGAAACTAACATGATTAGTCCATACTGAATCTTTCTTAATTAAAGTTAAATTAAATTAAAGTTTAATTAAAAAGTTACAAGAGAAAATGCCGATTTGGCCGCCCGGGCAAATTATAATCACAAAGCAGATATCCTGACACGGCTCAAAAGTAAGATTAGCTGGATGTGCTACGCATCATCTGCCAGCACTGGGTAACGAGCCTGGTTGTTAACACATCCATCCATATATATATATATATATATATGGGGAGAGAGAGTTACAATAAGAGAAAATGCCGATTAGGGCGCCCGGGGCAAATAATAGTCACAAAGCAGATATCCTAACAGAGCTCAAAGGTAAGATTAGCTGGATGTGCTAAGCATCATCTGCCAACAACGGGTAACGAGCCCGGGACCGCAGGCAAATCTTAAAAGTTTTTAGTAATTCTAAAATCCTACCTGTAGACCTTTCTATAATTTTTTAAGTTATCAGTAACAAGCGTGTAATAAAATTTCACTTTCAAATAATAAAATTCACTGTCTAAATGACGTTATCAGGAAGGAAGATTAGCTGTGTGTGCTACGCATCGTCTCCCGGCACCGGGCCTCGACCCGTGGGCAGATATCCTTTCACTTCATTTTATTACGGCTTTTTATAATTATAACACTTGACTGAATGAAACGATAAATACATATAGCCCGTCCTTCCGCTTAAATCACAAACTAGTTTTTCAAAAAGCCTTTATTATGGCTTTTTATAAATTAACTAACACAGGCACTGAATGAAACGTTATATATACATAACCTGGCCTTCCGCTTAAATCACAAACTAGTTTTTCAAAACGCATTATTATGGCTTTTTATAAATTAACTAGCACAGGCACTGAATGAAACGAAGTACCGTATATAGCCCGAATCACAAATTAAATTAATTAGATTTCAATGCCGTCTTCAACGGTCGATTCTTTCTCGCCGTCACGAATTTCTGCAGTGGATTGCGTTGAAAGTCGAGCGTTCCACTCTGCCGTTGCGAAAAGATGAAGTGTAGACAACGCTGCAGTGTCTCCATTTTCAAACAACTGCGGGTAGCTGTAAAGCTGTTGTGATTGGCTCATGGTGATATCTGTAGTTATTCTCTGAAAAATACAACTGTTGTAGATTCGAGATGAAAATGCCCCCTCTTATATACACTATCCTAATCGTAAACACCCACAATAGCCGAATCACGAGTTTCCCGTTGACCGTCGGTGAAATTTGGATGGGGCATAACGTGTAACTGCTACTAGCCACCAACCAGAGGTCCTGGGGCCGTTCTCAGGCTCCGCCCACTGTGCTGTAATTGGCTGATCCGTGAATTCTGGGGTGTGTCAGGTATAACTTACCCATTCCATAGATTTGTTCCAGAAATGATTCGTAGAGAGAGATTTAGATAGATAGATAGAGAGAGAGAGAGAGAGAGAGAGAGAGAGAGAGAGAGATGTTTTATTATCATTCATTTTATATATATATTATTATATATATATATATATATATATATATATGAAAATGTTTAGCTACTTTTAGAGTTATCTAAAACTGAAAATAAATTTAAAAATAATTGTGGATGGGCGAAGGAGAGAACGGCCGTACCATAAACCCCCAATTTACTACCTTACCTGCGCTAATATATATATATATATATATATATATATATATATATATATATATATTTTTTTTTTAAACAAAGCAGGAAAAAGGTCATAAAACTCAAAGGTCAGAAAACCCTCGAAATACCCTCGACCATCGAAAGGAAAGAAACAAAAATAAAAATAAAAATAAATAAATAAAGAATTTGTGTGGGTATTTCTTCTTACGGTAATTAAGGAAGAGCATGGATATAGGTCCAAATACTCACTTAATCTGTAATTTGTGCAATCTAGTAACAACGGAAAACTTAGCGATTAGATGTGATTTCTGCCAACGACTAAAAGACTTTAACTGCATGAATTGGAATGATAGGGAAATAACTCTTGTCTCGAACGCGAAACATGTCGTGGGGATAAAATTTCTATGTGCCGCATGTACACAGACCGTAAATTCTTTCGCGGTCTTTAAAGAAATGGAGATGGCAGACACGAAAGTTACAAAAAAGAATGAAATAATGGGGACACATGAGTCGGGAATCGTCCCAAAGAAAAACTGGGTAGATGAGAGAGAAGAAGAAATAACGAATAACAGCATAATAACGAACAACAATTTAATAACAAATAACGATATGAACAATATAATACGGAAGGAAGCCATAGATAAAAAGAAAGAAATAAGTAAAAGTTGCGAAGTAGACAAACGGTCCAACGAACGAAATGATAAAAAGATAATAACTAAAAACGTGGAAAATAAACAGCCAACGAAAAATAATGATAATGTCAAAATTAAGAACTTTGAAAATAATAAGAAAGAAAGCAGAAGCGTAGAAAATATCGTATGTAAATACTCCGCGAAAGGAAACTGCAGATATCGAGATGGACAATATATGCACATCCCACATCATGCAAAGCGCATTACAAAAGTGGATACTGCAAATTTGATAAGAAATGCATGGTCCACCATCTTACGGTCTGCAAAACTTATGAAAGATATGGGAGTTGCAAATACGAAAAAAAATGCCGATACCACCACCCTCAAAGGAACGCAACGAGTGAACAGAAAAAACGAACATCAAAGAAGAGTGCCAAATTTTAGACGCAGCCAACACATTTCAGCTGCTAAATACTCTCAAGCAATTACAAAACCAGCTGACAAATATAAATATAGGAATCCGAGAGCCGGACAGAAGGTACGAACAAAGGCACTTCATGCGTTATCGGAACCACCTGTATGCGAAAGAGAAAGAAAAAATAAAAATAATCCTATCCAACATACAGGGCCTTAAATCAAACCATTCCACGAACAAAGTGGTATACCTGAAAGGACTCATGCAAGAAGCCGGAGCAGACTTTGCATGCCTCACGGAAACTCATCTAAAGGACTGCCAGGCGAACTGTGAAAATTGTGAGTCCTGTATTGACAAAAAAGAAATACAAATTGACAACTATAACATCTCCGAGCCGACAGAACAGTGAGACGTAAAGGATGATAGTTATGATAAAAGTCTAAAATATGGAAGGCATCATGATTTGTGTAAGGGATGTCTCGAGTTTGCTGATGATATAATGAAACACTGTAAGGAATGCCACATGGTATGTGAGCAGTGTAAAAGCTCCAAATATGACAGTCGTGTCGTTGAAGCTGAGAAGAGAGACTGTAATGTGTGCAGACGTACATTTTTCAATAATAAATGCTTTGAGCTCCATAAGTCAATTGGCACTTGCAGGAAAATGAGAATCTGTGAATGTGGCATATTTCATATGATGGATAATTGGGGTAAGTTTGTGCATAAATGCGATGAAATTCACTGTTCTACATGTCATAAAAAATATAAGGCGGATGGAGTAAAGCATGTATGTTATATGAAAGACGTAAGCCTAAAAATAGACCTTGTATAACTGTGTACTACGATATAGAAACTTACACAAACCCTGAAACGAAAGAGGTTATCCCACATCTACTTGTAAGCCAGACTATCTGCGATGAGTGCATGGAGGTTGAGTGTGATGAGTGTCACAAATGTGGTAAACAGACAAACGTTTTTAAAACGATCGCACACGACAGCCCTGTGAAAATCTTTGTGTCCTATTTTGCCAAGTTAGCAAGTGACTGTGTATAATCTTGCCCATAACGGCGCAAAATTTGACACACAGTTCCTTTGAAAGGAACTGCTTGAACACGAGTCATCAGAGATATTCACGGGTAATCCGTTGAAAAGTGAAAACAAGCTTATACAAATGCAGATAAGAGGTAATGTTCAGTTTAAAGATAATTTATTATTCACACCTTGTAAACTAGCCAAGCTACCCAAGGTGATGGGTGTAGCTGCCGAAGTTTCAAAAGGGTATTTCCCTTACACTTTCCTCACTAGCGACACTTTAAATTACATAGGACTACCTCCCCCAAAACACTACTTTAACTACACCAACATGAGTGATAGTGAGCGTGAAGATTTTGACCGCCACTACAACAGTTTTAGTGAAACTAGTCCATACAATATAGCTGATGAATGTGAGCGTCATTGCGTGAATGATATACGCGTGCTTAGACTGTTTCAACTGCGATCCACTGCAAGTCGCAACCACGATCGCCTCATTGTGCTTTACGATGTTCAAGAACAATTTCATTCCTAAAGACACCTCAGCCGTCATTCACAGAAAAAACCCTCGCAATTATGGGCACAACGGCTATTTACTGGCTCATACACATAAAACAGCAGACCGGAGTATACCCATTAAGATCGTGTGTTTTGGGTTATGGTCTAAGCGAAGGCTGTACCTCTGGTGAGAAAACTGTGTATTCCTTTAACGGTTTCTGGTGGCATGATTGCCCACGTCCTGAGTGTGGAATCGTACGAAATATCTACAGTAGATCTCCTGCCGACAGTCTTGCATGGACCCGCACCCACGATCAGCTTATAGGTGCCAAGTTCACTCACAAAATCTTGTGGGAGCAGGAGTATGATGCACGGATGGATGGACAGTACCTTGAAGAAATAAACAATCAAGCGTTCAATGGTGTTGGATCCTCTCAAATGCGGTGATAGCTTGTTCGGAGGGAGTACAAATCCATTCAAGCTATACTTTCCACCTACGGAGAACGTGAAACTCCATTACTACGACTTCTGTTCTTTATATTCCTACGTGATGAACAACAATCTGTACCCCCTAGGTGCACTTGAAAAACTGGTGGGCCCTGACCTGCCCACCATCGAGGTGTTCTCAACAAATTTGAACAAGTACTATTTCGGCCTTTCTTTCGTAGATGTCCTCCCCCCACGCGATTTATGGATGCCGATCTTACCCGTCGTTATCGATCACAAGCTTATGTTTCCCTTGTGCGTGAAGTGCGCAGAGGAGAACAATGGGGAATGTAATCATTTTGCCAACCAATGTAAGATCAGAGGTGTATATACAAGTTCAGAGCTGGATCTAGCTGTTCGCCATGGCTACAGAATATTGAATATATATGAGTTGTGGAGGTTTCAGAAGCTACCCAACCTTTTCACGCCATATATAAACACTGTTTTGAAAGATAAGGTCGAAGCATCAGGGTATCCGCGAGGAGTTGATACCGAAGATGACCGTTCCCAAATTGTAAAGAACCCAGGCAAGCGCTTTAGCGCAAAGTTGTGTCTAAACAGTCTTTGGGGAAAATTTACACAGAATACTGGCAAAGGGAACGTTCATTTTGCAAAAAGTTATAGTGAAGTCTGGGATTATGCCAACGCTCCCGATAAAGAGGTCATGGAGATCGGGAATGTAGGTAATACATAATAAAGTACAACAATACCGAATTGGCCACAGATACCTCACGGGTTACAAACATACCTGTAGCCAGCTTCACAACGGCCTACGCACGCATCAAACTTTGGGGCCTATTGCATTCTCTTGGGCGTAGGGTTTTGTACGCCGATACAGATAGTGTGATATTCTCAGAGAGGGAGGGTGAATACATGCCTCCTATTGGTGAATTCCTCGGTGAGTTGACTGATGAGATCAAGGATGAGTATGGAGACATCGTATACGCCGACTCTTTTGTCTCAGCAGGGCCAAAAACTTATGGGGTACTGGTGAGGGTGGGAGAGGATATAAAATATATCGATCGTGAAGGCTAAGGGTATCACGCTCAACCAGGCGAATCGGCGGGTCGTTAAATTTGATTCGTTGAAGGATCTAGTGTGCTTGCATGATGATGAGGGCGACCGGCCTCCCCAACTAACTGTAGGTACCCACAATTTTCGGGCGCAGAAGCTGGGGGGGGCGTGAATGAACTTATAGGTACAAAGGTGCGCCGTAACACCTATAGGAAACGTTACCAGGTGCCTGGTACCTATGATACCGTACCCTTTGCATACCATAGTCTTTGATATGTCTATTGTTAACTTATTTACTACACGTATTTGTAAATATATATACCTTGAATATTTCGTTTATTAAATAAATCGTGTTTCAATTAGAGTTTCACTTTCTCCTTTGTGTGTGTGTGTGTGTGTGCACAGGAGAAAATGCTAAGCTCCGCCCAGCGTGTGTACAGGAGAAAGTTCTAAGCTCCACCCACTGTAAGATTGATCACGTGACTCCTGCTACTACCTGGGCATATCACTTCCTGCGTGCTCAGTTGATCGCAGTAAGCCCTGGATCTCAGACGTGTATTCTCCCGCGTAGACAGAAAATAGTAATGGCTACCTTTAATATTGCGTGTTCGACGTTTATGAAGTGGTATTAGGCAAAATGCCAAGATGTGATGGATACTAAGAAACTCCCTGTTCCACCCTCCTTTGATACTTTTAAGGCTACATTGAATCGTGCGAAGGAGAAAGAGGTACAAATACTCTACGGCTATTTTGGCTATAGCATTGTAGGATTTCGTGGTACAAGTGATGTATTGAACTATGTTGTAGGACTAAACTTTATAAAAGCTTACATATACCGTGAAGTAGAAGAAACAACATGTGCAGAAGAGAAGCAACCGATATGGATAGTGAGTCTTGTTGATAAGTGGTATGACAAGTGATATTATGTCATGTTGCATCATACCGAGTACTCGTACCCTGCGACTGAGAATGTAAATCTTGTCATCATGGAAAATCTTAAGTATTTTTGCCACTATATTAATATATATCATGACAAGGTTTGTAGTGAGGTTGTGGCTAATGGCCTGTGTGAGTTTTTAACAGACTTTAGAGACGAGTATCGATTGTTAAACATAAAGGAAAAATATGGGCATATGTTTCTCTCAAATAGTGCGCCGGATTGTGAAGATGTTTAGTTTGTGGAAATGAACGTCTGGTGAGTGATAAAACATTAAAACCGATATTGCTTCATGTAGCGGAAAATTTCTCAAAACATCTACCCAATATAATGGGATACAAGTATTCTCTTACATGTTGTGTCTAAAGGTCTGCGTGAGTATTTAACAGAATTTAGAGATGAGTATCGCATGCTAATCAAAAAGGAAATATATGGTCATATGTTTCTCTCAAATAGTGCGCCGGAGTGTGAATGTGTTTAGTTCGTGAAAATCACCCTATGCAAAAATGTCTGGTGCGTATTCTGGGGAGTGGGAGTGATAAAACATTAAAACCGGTAATACTTCATGTATCAGAAAATTTATGAAAACACCTACCCAATATAATGGAATGCAATTATTCATGTTGGAACAGCGCCGTAAACGTTTCATCAGCTTATGGTGTGACTCACTCCTCCCGTCGAGCTGATCCGTTGCATGTGGCTCATAGTCATCTCAGAGCTTGAACCGACTGGACGTGCGCTCCTCGAATACGATGGAACTTCCTTTGAGAAGCATTCTCAACGCCGTGTACGATGTGTCCGTGACGAATTCGTTGCGCGTGTTCAGGCGTAAATCCGGTGACATTAACTATATACTGGAAACGACTTGTAGACAAACAAACGGAATGTTGTTTATTTAAGTGTTGTGGAGATGAATAGAATCTTCGTGATAGTTGAAAAGTGGAGTAAGGATTGTTATAAAATTCCTGCAGGTGTAGGTACAAGAAGAGAGCAGATTAGTGACACCCCCCCATATGCCGTTGTTTGTACGTTATGTATAAATAACTATCGGCCATGCATTGATGTATGGCTGATGTGGAAGAATGCTTCTGATAATAACGTTCTTGTCCCTACGCGAAACCGTTTCATCCTCGACAGAATGTTTGAAATCGTCGGATTCCGCAAGCTGAAGCCTATATTAGACGCGCGTGTTACGGATATGCTTTATTTTCATATGGTTCTTGAATACGCATACACCGCTCTGCTCGATAGTTTTACCGAGTGTAGGACTGAACAAGGTGAGAATGGTCTAGAGCTGGATGCTTATTTGAAAAGTTTAGACTCTTTGAAATATCATGAACTTTGGTACAAAGCACTTAAGCTGTACAGGGCTGAGCTCTCCTACACCATTCACCCTGAAGAACTATTTCTTTATATAATGAGCAGCTGTCGTAACGACTTAGAAGATAATTTCAACTGCCACTATGCATTGTGAAGAAGAGTTCACGATTGAAAAGCTCGGGTCGGTAGAAATAAACCCTCGATTGGAAAGGCGTGTTTATAAACTTGCATTTAATAATGATGTTGTGGCTAACGATGACCTCTTTGTGCGTGCTTTTGATTGTATTCTACCCGTATTTAAAGGTAACTTGCCAACCGATTGTAAGGTGGGCACAAAAATAGTACTGAACGATATGAAGGTCATTTATATAGAGTATAGGTCTCCCTATAACATGAGCGGTGAAATAATTTTAAGCCGCGTTTACTGCGTAGTACAAAGCAATAATAATGTGATTGTACACTCGATTACCTGTGAGTTTGGTGTTTTGCGCAGTAGAACAAAGTGAATGTATTTTGATATATTTTCAATATATTTAATTTAACATAATTTGTGTATATATATATATATATTTCTTTCTGTCTGTACTGCTATATTGATGGTTATACTCCATCGTTTTGTATTTTTTATTTTTTATTTTTTTATTTTGTGCAGTAGAAGATAAAGTGTATGTATTTATGTTCAATATATTTAATTATTTAATATAATTGTGGATATATATTTCTCCTGTACTGTCATGTTAATGGTTATATTTTTATTTTTTTATTATATACATATTCCTCGTTCATATTTCTTATACTATTATTATTTTTTATTTTAATTTTGATCATATATATTCCACTGTATATTTATTTTCTATATATTTCTGGTTCCAATATTTCGTCTAAATAAACAGAATGATGTAATGGTATTTTATTTAATTATTTGGGTTGTAAACGATATTATTATTTAATTATACCAAATGGCTGGTTACGCCTTCTAAACCGACTGACGGATTTCTAAGCCAACCGTCAAGAATATATGCTTTAGTTAAATAAATAGCGGTATCTGGCAACTCAACCTGTAGACCTGAACAAGCCATTTACGCCTTCTAAGTCAACTGACGGATTTCTAAGCCAACTGTCAATAATATATGCTTTAATTAAATAAATAGAGCAATCTGGCAACTCAACCTGTACAAGCCATTTACGCCTTCTAAGCCAACTGGCGGATTTACACCTAATAAGACAGCGGGCGCTCAGCTGAAGTCTTAATATGCGCTTGGCTCCTGCCAGGCGAACACCTCTCTTCCTCTCTCTCCTTCTCCTCTCTTTCTCTTGGGGGATAACTCCGCCTCCAAGTTGCATAACCCCGCCTCCAAGTTGCATAACCCCTTGTTGCTCTTGCAACATTCCCCATCCCCCTTCATTGCATAACTCCCTCCCCTTTCATTGCATAACCCCTACCTCTTCATTGCATAACCCATTTGCAACATCTTGCAACATTGCATCAGTCTTGCACTCGTCCATTTTGCGCCCATACTACTGACGAATTTTGAGGTATTCCTGTATAGCCTATTATAGTATGCATGGGATTTTTAATATGACATACAGTACTTTCCTGTCTCTGATTGATGCTAACTATTAAAAAGAAGAATTCAAAATACTGTATTAGATATCCTCAGGGGCAGCACTTCTCAACCTGGAGTTCGCGGAAAGTGCTCAGGAGAGTCCTAGTGCTTAACAAAAAGAAAATCAACCTATAGGCACAAAACGTGTGTAATATTACACAGGTCAACAAAAAAAAAATTTTTTTCGTTGCCAAGGAAATTCGTACGAATTTAGGGTATTTTGGGGTTGCTGAATTCCAAAATGAAAGTAGTTTTTCCGATTTGGCTCTAGTTCTTGAGATAATGAATACCCTCAATTAATAGGAAACGTAACCATAACGCGTGCATATGGGAAACTACCGGAACATTCTAAATGGTGAGACCGAATAAAATGCCATTATGTATTTCATGTGTTTACTTTTGTATGATTTCAGACAATTTCAATGCGATTTGTAAGTAGGCTCCGCCTGAACATTAAATTTTTTGCATTTTTACGTGTTTCAATGGGGTACCAATTATCTCATAAATTAGAGCCAATCTAGCAAAACCGATGTCATATTCGGAATCAGCACCACAAAGTTACCCCAAAATCACTCTAATATGATTGGCAATAAAATGAGTGTTGACCAGTGTTATAGTTTTACAGTTGAAACTATTTTCTGTTGGTCGTAATCCATGGTGGCTACTGGTTCACCAGTTTTAAATTCCCTGAGTTTTCCAGGTTTTCCAGACAAATATTCAGGAAATTCCAAAGTAATACTGTACATATTCATGCATAATATTATATTTGTCGCCCGCCTTCCCAGTTCCTGTTCCGATGTATAGACTAGTATAACTGTATAAGTTTGAGATTAGTTTTAGTATTCCCTTTTTTATGGGTTTCTTTTTAATTCTTCGCATACTTTTAATGATGACCTGGAACCTGAGAAGGTGTGACTAAATCTCCAAGATGCTATTTTACCTTGTCAACCAATGTTAACTTTAGTTAACATTCCAGAGCAAAAACAAAATTTCCTTGAGTTTTCCACGTTTTCCACGTTTTCCAGGTTAGTAGCCACAATGTAATATTCACAACTATTAGTCTGTCTTTCAACATGTTTGCTTTGTATTTGTTACTCTTCTTATATTCAGTTGAATAGACTAAACACAAAGTAACAAATATACTTTGTTACATATATACTCGATATTACTGCATTCAATGAATGATTGAATGCCCAGTTAGGTTAATTGAATGTCCGGTTAGATCAACTGTACGCCCTTGATGATTGGTTAGGGTGTCGTGATATTTTCGTTAGTTTTAATGAAAATATCAAGACTTAACCCAGCTAACGAAATATCACGACAACCTAACCAATCATCAAGGGCGTACAGTTGACCACACCGGGCATTCAATTAACCTAACCGGGTATTCAGTAATTCATTTGCACAAGAAATGAAGGTCATATTTGAATAAAACACACCAAAATACACCAGAAAAACCTATTCTCATATCAAAATCGACCCACAGAGGTAAAACGAATAATTACCAACTATTTCAATCGATTTTAATCGATCCAAAAATTGCTTATATTTCCGTTAATATCAGTTTGCACAAGAAATACCATAGAAAAAGTAGATTCATATTTAAATTCTACATAAGAAAAACCGGATCTTGTGGGTTGTATTATATGAAAAAATGAAGTAAATGATGGGTTATAACTTATAACCCACAATATCACTGCTTTGTTTTAACTGCAACCATTGATGAGAAGTCCAATTCGCATAAGTATGAGGTTGCAAGTGGAATTAAAACTTTCAATGATTCAGACACCAGTTCTGGATACTCACTTTTCCGAGCTATCCGAAGTGTACACGTCTTCTGAAGGGAATGATAAGTGCAGGGTCTTGTTGGAAGAACGTTCAGCCAATTTACCGTGTAGGTTTCCTCCAAGTTTGACAAACTCTACCACCCTTTCATTAAGTATCCACCTCTTACAAGCCTCCCATCGACACGTGGGGAATAATCCTGGAGTTGTTTTTGCGGCTGAAATGTGCTGCATCATCGCGAACATTTTTACCTCGGCCTAACATTAATTAATATAAAATCTTTTTTAATTTTTACACGCATGCTACATATTTTTCTTTGTTTTTATAACTTAGCAATTATTTTAATGGCTATCTACTTATCTATATTTTTGGTTTGAAATATAAAAGAAGCTGAAAAAAGTTAAGCCTATGCTGTTGCCTGTAGGTCTAAGTTTATAAATTTCAGTAAAAGAAAAGCTATTTTATATGATTCTATAACATATACATTTATTTTCTATGTAAACGAAATTCTTGTTGGATAAGGTAAAAAAAAACCTCCCCCACCAAAGAAAGAGGGTTTATAGAAAATCATCGAGAAAAAATCTGGTTTTTTTTTGCAACACTATATATATATATATATATATATATATATAATGTAATGTATTTGAAATGATATATCTTCCATAAATCGTTTGTGATCATGGGCTAATTAATTATTATTAAGGTTATATTCTTGTCATATTCATGTTATAAGTTAAATTAGCTTGGGCTAAAGGAGAGCCATGGGGCACACTCACACTCACATGGTGAGGGAATGAGCTGCCTGGATATCACCTTTTTTATTATTATTAATTATTAAAGGAATAAAGGCGCAATGAAAACTGGATTTTGACATATACTTAGGTCGTACCTGATGAAAATCTGAGTATCGGCCAAAAATGCTTGGGTTCCATTAAATCTATTTTTCCCCGTGGTTTTAATCCTTTTATGTTATAAGATTCTGCCATAATTTCACAAATGTTTAATTCAATTAAAAGTAAAATATCGCTGTTTGAAGTGAATTCATACATTTGTCTGCCATTTCACTGTAATATATTTCAGATCTTTCCTCGACATACAGAGTGTTAACGAAAGAAAATGAACACCACGATCATTGTCCCCAAGAACAAATGCCAAAGCTCAAAGAATAGAATAGAATAACCTTTATTAATAATAATAAAATAAATACATTTTTTTCAATTTACAATGACATGAATAATTGTGAAGCTCGACTATTTATTTTATTTAATTTGGCTCTTAAGCTTTAGGTTTTACTGGGCTCTTATTAAAAATAAGCAGCTAATTGTTATAAATTAATAATAATAAATAAATAAATAAGTAAATAAGTATTATTAATAGTTAAAACATGTATTACAATATTAAACAATATTAATGGACAATATTAAACAATATTAGTGGACATTAATACTAGATTTTTGTTAGTATGCCATTATTAATCGGGATTTCAACTTGGTTTTAAACAAATTTACATTCACAATATTTTTTATATCGGTATGCAAGTCATTCCATAGTTTCAATGCAATGAAAATGGGTAGTTTTTGAGATGAAGACAATCTAAATTGAGGTATAATAAGCTTTGATCTATTTCTGGTCTGATACGAGTGGATTTCTTGATGAGTTACAAAATATCTATTTACCCATTGCAAATTAATGATTTTGTTCTTACACTCGTAAATAAAAATAAAATGTGCCAGTTTGGTTATATCGTTGAGCTTTAGTAGGTTTAGCTCTTTAAATAATGCACTAGAGTGATCAAGGAAATCAACATCAGATAATAACCTTATTGTTCGTTTTTGGCTGACAAAGATACCATTTAATGCGTTGTTAGCGGAGTTTCCCCAAACAAGGGCGCAGTATTTTATATAAAGAAGAACAAGAGTATGATAAAGAGTCAATAAAACTTGTTTAGGGACTACATTTCTAAGTTTAAACATTATAGCAATGCTCCTTGAAATCTTTATCGCGATATAATTTACATGATCACTCCATTGCAAATTCTTATCTAGCATTACAGTACACCAAGAAATTTTGTTACAGTACACTCCTTTATGGCGATTTAATTAACAGTAAGTTCATCAAGATATACATTTCTTTTATTAGTAAAAATCATGAAATTCGTTTTACTGGTATTTAGGAAGAGTTTATTGGTGGTCAACCATTTCATTACACTGATGAATTCTGAATGAAATATATTCTTAGCTGTATTAACATCTTTGCAAGAAAAAGAGAGAGTTGTATCATCTGCAAACATTATGAAGTTCAGTATATCAGATGAACGTGGAAGGTCATTTATATATAATAAAAATAACAGTGGACCCAGAACTGAGCCCTGTGGCACACCATGTTTGACAAGCACTTTACTTGAGCAAACCTTATTTACTGATACAAAATGATAGCTATTGGATAAATAACTTTTAAACCAATCACTGATTGCTCCTCTAAAGCCGTAACAATATATCATAAGTTATTAAGTAGAATATTATGGTCTATTACATCAAACGCCTTACTCAAATCCATAAATATTGATATCATTATTTCTTTTTTCTCCTTAGCTATATTTACATTTTCCATAAGATTTAAAATAGCCATTTCCGTTGTTTTATTATTACGAAAGCCATATTGATTTGGAGATAATAAATTGTAGGATTCTAAATATCGCTGCATTCTACTTTTTACAATTTTTTCGAAAACTTTGCTGAACACAGATAATGAACACACCGGCCTGTAATTTGTTGCTAGTGTAGGATCACCCCCTTTAAAAAGGGGTGTTATACAACCAGTTTTTAGCATTGATGGGAATATTCCTTTGGAAATACTTTGATTGATAATTTTAGCCAAAGTTACAGATATCTTATCTTTAACAAGTTTCAATATAGGTACAGGAATAAATGCAAAAAACTTCACTTTTTTCTACGTGAAGGTCAAAATATGAAAATAAAATCCCACTCCAATAGACAGAGTTTATTTCCACAACAGTTTCGATGCCCACTGGCATCCTCCTCGGGTGGATACAGAAAAACGAATGAACCAAAACAAGAGGGAAAACAGTCCAGGGACCGACCATTAAGAAATTCACACCTAGGTTAGATCCCATTCTCCCGACACCGGAAGGGCATTTTCATTAAAGGGACCCGCTTATAAGTACATTCGCACAAATTTAAAACTATCTTCCTGTTCTAAACATACAGATTCTATTATTTTTTTTACATAATTATTACATTTATTATTAAATTTATTACATTTAATATTGCATTATTATTTATTACAGAAATTATAAATTTATTATTACATTGATTATTACATTGTTGTTTATTATACAGAACTTATAAACTGAAAAACGAATGAAAAAGGCGAGAAGGAAACAATCCAGAGACCATTGAGAAATTCGCACCTCGGTTAGATACCGTTCTCCCGACACCGGAAGGGCATTTTATTACAGGGTCCCGCTTATAAGTACATTCGCACAAATTAAAACTATCTTCATGTTCTATCCATGCAGATTCAAATATTTTGACATAATTACTGCATTTATTATTGCATTTACATTTTCTTTTTAACATTTATTATTATTACATTCACCCTAATTATTAAATTTATAATATTACCTTTATTATTACATCTGTTGCATTTATATTTATTTCCACATTTATTACTTCCATTATTACATTTACTAAAAGCGAGTAAGGAAACAATCCAGAGAACTTTTAAGAAATTCACACTTAGGTTAGAACACGTTTCCCCGACTCCGTAAGGGATTTTTTGACCAAGAATCTCATTAAAGGGTCTAACTTATAAGTACCTTCGCACAAATTAAAATTATCTACTTTTTCTATACATACAGATTCTATTATTTTTTCTTTTGACATAATTATTACATTTATAAAGTACCTTACTTGATTCCCAATCTATAGCATGATTATTTTGGCTGGCGTGATAAAAAATGGCATTATTAGTATTACAACTTCTGAAAGCGTATTTGTGTTCTTTAATACGGGTTTCAATATTTCTTCCAGTTTCTCCCACATATACTAAATCACAACTTTTACAGGGAATGCTGTAGACACAGGCTTGTTCCTCTTTTGCAACGTTATCCCTAACCAATTTACTTTTTACAGTAGACGAATATTTGAACGCCAAAGCAAACTTTAAATCTTTCGTCAACGGTTTTACTCTTTCTAAGCCGGCAATGTAAGGCAAACTTACATATTGGTTTTGGTTAACTGAAGGTTCCCGAGGGGCATAAAAAGATTTTCTGGCTTTAAAATACGCCTTTCTGATAAACCACTCAGGATATTTTAAATCCTTAAAAATGTTCCAAATCTTTGAATTTTCCGGGTCCAGCAAATGTGGGCTACAAATCCTGAGTGCTCTTAGAAACATGGAAGAAATAATTGAGCTTTAACCCCTTCATCATGATATGAAAAATAGTGAATGTACGAATTACAATGAGTAGGTTTTCTATACACCGTGAAATTGGGCTTTCCGCTTTCGTTAATAACCAAAACATCTAGAAAAGGTAATTGTTTGTCGTTCTCCCATTCATATTTAAATTTAATGGAGGGAACAAGATTATTTAATGACTGAAAGAAAGTGTCAAAGTTGTTCCAGTGTCAGGCCAAAATGAGAAAATATCATCTACATAACGAAACCAAATTAGACTCCTGGGACATATTGTTTGCAACAATTCCGACTCATAATATTCCATGTATAATGTACTCAGTATTGGGGATAAAGGGGACCCCATTCCCATACTAAAACGTTGCAAATAAAATTCTTCACCGAAGGAGAAGGCATTATTTGTGACACAGAGTTTTATCAGTTCTAAAAATACAGATGTGGGCATGCCTAGTTCTACGTTACATGTCCCGGCGATGTCCCGGCGATTGATCCTAAAAGATTTCTACAGATTAACCCCAAACTCCCCCACATTTACGGCCTACCCAAAACCCATATGATTAATATACCTTTCTGGCCCATTATTTCACACAGGGGTTCCTTTAGTTACAGGTTATCTAAATTTCTTGCAGATAAATTATCCCCAATAGTTGGTAAATTTTCAGGCTCGCACATCACTAATTCCTGTGATTTTATTAACAGTTATGTCCTTAGATTTAAAACGGGGAAGAATGATCAGTTTTGACGTTGAGTCCTTGTTTACGAAAGTTCCCATTGATGATGTACTTAGTTTTTTAGATAGAAAATTGCCAACATGTAACGTAGAACTAGACATGTCCACATCTGTATTTTTAGAACTGATAAAACTTTGTGTCACCAATATTGCTTTCTCCTTTGGTGAAGAATTTTATTTGCAACGTTTTGGTATGGGAATGGGGTCCCCTTTATCCCCAATACTGAGTACATTATTCATGGAATATTATGAGTCGGAATTGTTGCAAACAATATGTCCCAGGAATCTAATTTGGTTTCGTTATGTAGATGATATTTTCTCATTTTGGCCTGACCACTGGAAGAACTTTGACACTTTCTTTCAGTCATTAAATAATCTTGTTCCCTCCATTAAATTTAAATATGAATGGGAGAACGACAAACAATTACCTTTTCTAGATGTTTTGGTTATTAACGAAAGCGGAAAGCCCAATTTCATGGTCTATAGAAAACCTACTCATCGTAATTCGTACATTCATTATTTTTCATATCATGATGAAGGGGTTAAAAGCTCAATTATTTCTTCCATGTTTCTAAGAGCACTCAGGATTTGTAGCCCACATTTGCTGGACCCGGAAAATTCAAAGATTTGGAACATTTTTAAGGATTTAAAATATCCTCAGTGGTTTATCAGAAAGGCGTATTTTAAAGCCAGAAAATCTTTTTATGCCCCTCGAGAACCTTCAGTTAACCAAAAACAATATGTGAGTTTGCCTTACATTGCCGGCTTAGAAAGAGTAAAACCGTTGACGAAAGATTTTAAGTTTGCTTTGGCGTTCAAATATTCGTCTACCGTGAAAAGTAAATTGGTTAGGAATAACGTTGCAAAAGAGGAACAAACCTGTGTCTACAGCATTCCCTATAAAAGTTGTGATTTAGTATACGTGGGAGAAACTGGAAGAAATATTGAAACCCGTATTAAAGAACACAAATATGCTTTCAGAAGTTGTAACACTAATAATGCCATTTTTTATCACGCCAGCCAAAATAATCATGCTATAGATTGGGAATCAAGTAAGGTGCTTTATAAATGTAATAATTATGTCAAAAGAAAAATAATAGAATCTGTATGTATAGAAAAAGTAGATAATTTTAATTTGTGCGAAGGTACTTATAAGTTAGACCCTTTAATGAGATTCTTGGTCAAAAAATCCCTTACGGAGTCGGGGAAACGTGTTCTAACCTAAATGTGAATTTCTTAAAAGTTCTCTGGATTGTTTCCTTACTCGCTTTTAGTAAATGTAATAATGGAAGTAATAAATGTGGAAATAAATATAAATGCAACAGATGTAATAATAAAGGTAATATTATAAATTTAATAATTAGGGTAAAGGTAATAATAATAAATGTTAAAAAAAAATGTAAATGCAATAATAAATGCAGTAATTATGTCAAAATATTAGAATCTGTATGTATAGAACAAGAAGATAGTTTTAATTTGTGCGAATGTATTTATAAGCGGTACCCTGTAATAAAATGCCCTTCCGGTGTCGGGAGAACAGTATCTAACCTAGGTGCGAATTTCTCAATGGTCTCTGGATTGTTTCCTTCTCGCCTTTTTCATTCGTTTTTCAGTTTATAAGTTCTGTATAATAACCAACAATGTAATAACTAATGTAATAATAAATTTATAATTTCTGTAATAAATAATAATGCAATATTAAATGTAATAAATTTAATAATAAATGTAATAATTATGTAAAAAAATAATAGAATCTGTATGTTTAGAACAGGAAGATAGTTTTAAATTTGTGCGAATGTACTTATAAGCGGGTCCCTTTAATGAAAATGCCCTTCCGGTGTCGGGAGAATGGGATCTAACATCGGTGTGAATTTCTTAACGGTCGGTCCCTGGACTGTTTTTCCCTCTTGTTTTGGTTCATTCGTTTTCCTGTATCCACCCGAGGAGGATGCCAGTGGGCATCGAAACTGTTGTGGAAATAAACTGTCTATTAGAGTGGGTTTTTATTTTCATAGGTACAGGAATGTTATGAATGTTATTTTTTGTATTTTTTAATTTACCAATAATATTCTGGGCCTCAGTAGAGGTAGCAGGAACAAAAGAAAATTAATTTAGTGGGTTGGGTGGCATATATTCTAGAGGTGATTGATCATTATTTATTAATTGTGAGCGAAGCGTATCCGCTATTGAAGTAAAATGTGCATTTAAAGAGTCTGCAATAGCAGTATCATCAGTAATTTCTTTATCAACATTTAATTTCTCTATTGAATTTTTCTTAATTTGGTTTCTGAGAAGCTTCTTTATGACTGTCAAAGTCTTTTTCATGTCTCCTTTATGTTTGGAAAATTGATTGTTATAATAGTTATATTTTGCAGTTTTGATTATTTTAGTTAATTTGTTTCTGTATTGAGTATATTGTACTTTAGGAATTTTGCTTTGTAATTGCAATTTGATTAATTTATCTCTGTTCTTTATTGAAGTGATAATTCCTGGAGTGATTTATGGATTTGCGACACTTTTGGCAGAAACTGTTTTCCTCCTTAAAGGAAAGCAAATATTAAAAATATGGAATAAGGTGTCATAGAAGAACTGAAACATATGATCTGGGTCATTTAAAGGTTCGTCACAGTCAAGTCGAGTATTTTCTACAGCCTCAATAAATTTTCTTTTGTTAACCCCTGAGAATATTCTGTAATATTAACGTTGAAGACGTTAGTAATTTGGAGGGTGAGGTGCGTAACTTAGTTTCTAGTTTAGGTAGCTTCTCGGGAAGGTTAGATAGAGTTGAGGAAGAGGTTAAGGTTAGTCCGAGAGTAGTAGATAGCAAGGGATTTAGAGAGGTTAAGGGTGGAGCTAGGCCGCGTACATTAGGTGATAGGAATCCCCCCCCTATCGAGGTTTCGAACCCTTTCGCCCATTTGGAAAGGGACGTGAATGAGGGGGAAACTATTTTAATTGGGGATTCTTTAGTGCGCCACATGGACAAAGATTCGTTAAACGGAATCCAACCAAGAGGAGGAGGGTCTGTCTCCCAGGGGCCAGGGTTGACAGAGTTAGAGACGAAGTGGATAGGGTTGACGTTGCTTCCCGTCACTCAATGTTGGTGACGATGGTAGGAGGCAACGACTCGTATAGGCCCGATACGAGAGTGCCTGACCTTTTGGAGAGATATAGGGGGTTAATTAGGTCCCTGAAGGCGAGGTCAGATAGGTCTTTAGTTCTAGGTATTACCCCTAGGCACGGGTTGGGTCTTAGAATTACGTCCAAAACAATATTTTTGAATAAACAAATTAGAAGAGATTTGTGCTGAGGAAAGTGTACCCTTCGTAAAGCTGTGGTCCGAATTCAATGATCCTAGCCTTTTTATAAAAGATGGGGTGCATTTTAATGAAATAGGTAATGCTAGGCTAGGTAGGTTAATAGACGAAACGTGCGAAAGCTGTATAGGTCGAAGCCTTCTTTAAACGTTGTGGGTCCGGGAAACGCGGGCCCGACGTGATAAATAGTTTAAAACGCGGGCCCGTGGTAAAAAATAACTTAAACGTTTTTATTGCAACGCGCGTAGTATTAGAAATAAATTAAATGAATTTAAGGCGGTAATTTATTCCGGCAACTATGATATAGTTGCTATCACTGAAACTTGGTTAAATACCGTGACTCGGGACTTGTTGGGGGAACTTGAGATACCGGGTTTTAAACTCTTTACTAATGATAGGTTACATAGATTTGGAGGCGGCGTTTTGCTGTACATTCGTAATTCCCTTAGGGCTATCGAGGTTAAGTTAGATTTTCCGGCAGCAATTAATGCGATCTGTGTTGAAGTTAGGGCGCGTAGTATTAGTTTTATTTTGTTGTTGTTTATAGACCTCCCGTTCAACCCCTCGATATAGATACTAGATTTTACTCACTTCTTGGTAATTTTATTGACAATCGGAATAGTATAATTGTCGGAGACTTTAACTGCCCTAATGTTAATTACGAGAATTTTACGGGTAATGAAGAGGGTTTGAGATTGGTTGAGTTTATGGACGATAACTTTTTACGACAGATAGTTACCGAACCAACGCGCGGTGATAATATTTTAGATTTGGTGATGACGAACGGCGAGAATATAGTCGAAGGTTTAGAAGTAGGCGAGAGTTTAGGATGTAGCGATCATCAAATTCTTAGGTTTAAGTTATTGATAGAAAACACCAGGATAGTAACGTAATAGAAGTCCCTGATTTTCGTAGGGCTAATTTTGATAGTTTCGCGGATAGGATGAGAGTAGTGGACTGGGATAACTTATTTATGGGTAATGACACAAATTTGCGTTGGGTGGCGTTTAAAGAAAGTTTTAGGAATATTGAAAGGGAGTTTATTCCTCGTAGGCCCAAGCGCGCTAGTAATCGTGGTAGACCGAAGTGGTGGAGTAGGGAAATAGGAGAGTTTATAAACGAGCGTAATAGAGCGTATAGACTTAGTAAGCGTAATGGCCAGGTAGCTAACTTTAATAGATATATCGAGCTTAGACGTCAGGTTAAAAGATCAGTTAGGAATGCCAAGCGTAATTTAGAGATACTTATAGCTGCGGATAGTAAACATAATCCAAAAAAGTTTTTTGAATACGTTAATAATCGTAAGCCGGTAAAAAATAACATAGGCCCTCTAGTGGATGTTAATGGCGCTTTGGCTTCTGACGCTCAGGCGATGGCGGGTATTTTCAATAACTTTTTTGCGACAGTTTTTACCGTAGAAGACGTAAATAATGTCCCCGACGTGGATGATATCGTTCCATTTAGTAGCGAGACTATTTTAGATGAAATAACTGTTTACGAGGCTGAGATTGCGCATTATATCGATAGGCTAAAAGTTAGCAAGGCTCCAGGCCCTGACGCTTTTTATCCCAGACATTTGAAAGATTTGAAAGAAGTTATCGTAGGCCCCTTAACGAAGATCTTTAATCAGTCACTCGAAACGGGGATTATTCCTGAAGACTTTAAATTAGCTAACGTCACGCCTATTTTTAAAAAAGGCGACCGCGCGGTAGCTAGCAATTATAGGCCCATTAGCTTAACGTCAATTGTCGGTAAACTTTTGGAATCCGTAGTTAGGGATCGTATTATCGATCACTTAGAAAGTAGAGATTTGATTAATAGTAGTCAGCACGGGTTTCGACGCCATAGGTCTTGTTTAACTAATTTGTTAGAATTTTATAACGAAATAGTGCGCGAATACGATAGGCATAGGCAGCTGACGTTATTTATTTAGATTTTAAAAAGGCGTTCGATACAGTTCCGCATAGGAGACTAATTGCGAAGGTTAAAGCGCACGGTATACGCGGTCAGGTAGCTAACTGGTTAGAAGAATGGCTTCGTGCTAGGAGCAGAGGGTCGTAGTTAATGGTAGTGAATCGGGGTGGTTAGATGTAGGTAGCGGTGTCCCACAGGGTTCAGTGTTAGGCCCATTGCTATTCGTAATTTACATTAACGACATAGATGTAGGATTGACTAGTAACGTGTCAAAATTCGCGGACGATACTAAAATAGGCGGTAAGGTTGTTAACGAGGACGATAGAAATAGGATCCAAGACGATGTAAATAGGATTATGGAGTGGACGGATAAGTGGCAGATGCAATTTAACGTAGATAAATGTAAAGTTTTGCATATAGGTTCTCGCAACAATAATTACGCGTACACGATGGATGATAGGGAGTTAGCGAGCGTTGACGAGGAAGTAGATTTAGGCGTACGCGTACTAAAGATTTAAAGGTTAGGAACCAGTGCCTGGAGTCTTGCGCAAAAGCTAATAGGATGTTAGGCTTCATAGCGCGTAATTTCGAATTTAAATCGAAGGATATTATATTGCCCCTTTACAAGTCCCTAGTCAGGCCTCATTTAGAATATGCCGTTCAGTTTTGGTGCCCGTACTTGCGTGAGGATATTGATAGGTTAGAAAGGGTTCAGCGTCGTGCCACGAAACTTATTCCGTCATTGCGCAATAAGCCTTATGAAGATAGGATTAAAGAGTTAGACCTGTATTCACTCGAAACTAGGAGATTAAGGGGGGAGCTTATTGAAGTTTTCAAAATCGTTAATAACATCGATAACGTAAATTTTGACAAATTGTTCACTTTGATAATAGTAATACTCGCAATAACGGATTTAAGTTGCGTGGCAGCGTTTATTACTAATATCGCTAAAAACTTCTTTACGTTTAAAGTAATTGATAAATGGAATAATCTTCCCGCGTCAGTCGTTCATTCTACCAGCGTTAATATGTTTAAGAACCGTCTTGACAGACATTTTAAAGGTATTAACGTTGTTTAATTTAAAAAACAAAGTTAGCAACGGAAGCTCTGGTGGTGGTGCTCGAGGATGAGTCTGTTGACGATGAATGCCAGCTTGTGACATGCCAGCGTGTGATGCCAGCAATAAAATTATTAAAAAAAAAAAAAAAATTAGACTAACACGAATGTAGATGTAGCTCATAGCGTAAACTAACCCACTTTTTGTTTAACTTTACCTACTTTTTTTTTTTTTTTTCTCCTTACTTTGCATGTTTGTAGTTTGCATGGTATGACAGTGAGTTAAGACTGTGTTTGCATGGTTTGTAAGCGTTCTTATTTTACTTCTTTTCATCTTTCACCCCTCTCCTATTCTCTCCGACTATCTTTCTGACTTGTCGGCAGTGGCCGGCGGATGATGATGGTGAGACACTTTTCCTCTTTTTCTGAATGAATGTTAACCCATGAGTGATAGGTGTTGCTCTTACTTAACCCCTTATTCTCTTCTCTTCTCTTAACCCGCTACTCTTTCCTTTCTCTCGGGCTAACCTTAGAGTGGATCTTAGGGTCTTTGTTAGCCTTAGCTTCTGTAGATCTGTAGATCAATAGTTGTTTTGTCCGCAACCTGAACAATGTTATTGAATATAGCGTAAGTAGGAAAATGATCACTGATGTTAGTGGTTATAATTCCAGAATTCACGAGGGCATTGCTATTTACAAGTACAGTATATTATCAATCGTAGATTCTGTTATTCGATTGCCATAGCTGCAGACTCGAGTGGGTTTGGTAATAGAATGACTAAGATAGAAAGAATTCATTAAGTTTAAAAATTTATGAGAGATTGCTTCAGATTGCAAATTGATGTTGAAGTCTCCCGCAACTATGGCATTCGATTTATGAAAGTTGCATAACATGTTATCTAAATGAATTAAAAAGCTATTAATATTAGTATTAGGTGGTCTATATATTGCATGGACAGAATATACATTACTTTTGTCTTTTATATTCACAATCAGGTTTTCATTGTCACTATTACATAGAGAAAATACTTCGTTAATGTCGTAAGTTTGATGCACATACATAGAGATACCCCCACCAATCTGACCATCTCTTACAGTATGATAAGCAATGTAATTATCTATATTATATAGGTTTTTAATACTACTATTTAACCAGGTTTCCGTAAGAATTATAACACTAAATTTTACCGTAGAAGTTTTCAAAAGGGCCAATCAGTAGTTATAGTTCCAAGGTAAGCTTCGAATGTTTAGATTTAGCACTGAAAGATTTTTATTGAATGCCAGAATCTGTCAGCTTTATGTAATGCAAGTGGAAAGCAACACGATTTTAAATATATTAATTCAATAAATCTGTTATTATTTATTCACTTTTATTATCAAATCAAAAACTATGGAAAAACCGAAGGTGTCTATTTACGTATCTCAAATTTCTGTACATTTCGATGTTGAAACAATTTTCTTTGTTTGAATTTTATTAAAAAAATATATACTCGTTGCTGAACTTCCTCGAAAGGAAAAAATTCAGAGTAGAAATTTATAGAAATTGTGAAACATAATCATACCACATTTAAAAAGGAGGTTAATTTAGGTTAATTTAGGTCTCTGTAATTTGGCCTTTTGTTCAGTGTAGGATATTTCATTAAGAGGAAGTGACACTACTGCAAGATACCTCTCATATTTAAGGTTCAAGAAATCAAGAAGAGAAAAAAAAATATTTATATATATATATAATATATATATATATATATATATATATATATATATATATATATATATATGGGATGAATTTCACAATTAAACACGTGAAATGAATGAATGTTGCAAACCCACAAGGAAAAAATAAACGATTCCAAGGCCTTTCGTGTATTCAGAGCTACTCTTCGTCAGATTCCCTGACGAGGCGTGGCTCTGAATACACGAAAGGCCTTGGAATCTTTTTTTTCCTTGTGGGTTTGCAGCATATATATATATATATATATATATATATATATGCAAGTTGGTTTATGGAGTTGTTTAACCTCTTTCACAACATCTAAGGTCATATAACGGGTCGCTACGTAATCTGGACGCAGAACACGATAGTAGTATGACCGCAAACAAGACGAGTGCAGAGCAATTGCAATGTTGATCAAATGAGTGCTGCCAATGCCAATCCCCTTCCCCCCCTTGTTACAAGGTGCCACCCTCCACCCACCCAGGGTGCCAAAGAAGGGGGGAATCTCCCCATCTGCAACAAACTGAGGAAGTCCGCCTAACCTATGAGAGAGAGAGAAGAGACTTTGGGGGAAAAGTTGGGACGGCCTCACCCCAAAAGGGGTTTCCTTAGCTTAGGAAGGTAAGAGAAGAAGAGAGAGAGAGAGAGAGAGAGAGAGAGAGAGAGAGCATTCTACTTCTGTGAGACACGACGCATAATGGGAGCTCAGGGTAGCATCACTTGGCTTAGAACTCGAAATCCGCCAGTTGGCTTAGATGACTTAGAAGGCATAAATGGCTTGTATATATTAATAACCTTCGATCGAATTAAAAGCGCAAGCACATACACTCCCCGACTATATATACACGCCACTAGAACCCCTATTATTACACACACACACACACACACACAACGCATACAAACAGATGCATGTAAAGTCCCAATACCAAATATATACGAGCATGCCGAATAACTACCACACAAAAAAAACACCCCACTACAACCAGGACAACAACTACGATAGACTTTTAGGAGCTCATCCCAGCACATGGTGAGATGAGGGCTACAACCAATCGTCTAAGTATAGAATTTCAGGAGCTCATCCCATCAACACCACGTAGCCGAGATGAGGGCTACAACCAATCATCTAGATCTTAAGACCTCTCAGCAGTAACACAGTGTTACACATTCGCTGTACCTACGACATTACTTACCAACACCGCCTTACCCACGGCTTTTACTTACCAGCTCCTCGTAAACCAACAAGGTCTCTAAATACGACCCAATTAATAGACAAAGTTATTAAGCATAAGCAAATACGTTTATGGGGGCCAAAGAGTACCCCAAGAAGGTCTCAAAAAAAGGGCAACGCTACTATTAGAGCTTCTCATGGTGGAAAACCACACAAGGCCAATTTGACGTTGGGTGAGCGAATTTCAAATAAAAAATCGAATATGATAAACTAAGTTTAATACAAAAACAAATTTTCACCTTAATATACAAATTTATCCTTAAACTATAACATAAAAAGCAGTAATATGATTTTCAAAACAAAATAGAAATTAAATTAAAAGTAACTTACTCATTTTCCTTCTTTTACCCAATTATTTAGTTTGAAGCTTAATAAATACAAATTTATCTTTAAGACACAATTATATCCTTAAATTACAAACATTAATATAATTATTAAAACAAAAGAAAAGTTAAATTAGGGGTAACTATTTCATTTCTCCTCTTTTACCCAATTATTGTGTTTCAAGTTTAATAAATAAAAAATTATCTTTAAGACACAGATGTATCTTTAATCTTTATTACAAAAAATATTAATATAACTTTATATTAAAAATAGATTGTATTTCGGGGTAACTTATTCATTTTTCCTCTTTTACCCAATTATTTTGTTTCTGGGTTAATAAAAACAGTGTTTGTGCGTGTGTGTGTGTGTGTGTGTGTGTGTGTGTGTGTGAAGCATGCCGGGATGTATGGCTCAGATATGGGAAAAAGCTGTTGTTATTATTATTATTATTATTATTATTTTTTTTTTTTTTTTTTTACTTTAGCATGTCTTCCGCGAAAAACAAAAGCCAAATTTTGGCGCCACGATTTATTGTGGAGATTAGCACCAATCGCCTGTTGTTTTTGAATTCCGCGCGACTTGTTGACGCAAAAATTATCCTTGACATTAAAAACGGTCCTCAAATTTTAATCCCCATATCTACATCACCCAAACCAAACATCTGACATCGTTATTTTGACATTAAATATGTATCGATATGCATTGTGAAGAAGAGTTCATAGTTGAAAAGCACAGATTGAAAAACTGTAATTTATTCTCATCATGCATGAATTAATATGATTAGTGTCAATTTTAGTATACTGGCATGAAGGTACGGTATATTTATTCTGAATTTCTTAAAAGGGGAAAACTATATATAAAAAGTAGATTGAATTCAAGGTATGTTCCCACTTAGGGATGTAGGCATGTAATGGCCTAAAATAATAATACCAATAATAATAATAATAATGCCAAATTAAAATAGTGCTAAAAACTAACTTAAATTAACCATGTTCAACGTCCACCAATCAAACCTTCCACAGTGACTCTTACATATATATATATATATATATATATATATACACATTAGGGGTGGTCGAAGTTGGTAGCAGAAAGCGAATAAACATCCAGTAGTTGTCGTTTCATCTATGAAATGTGAAAATCACAAAGAAATGCATTTTGATGAAAGATCAGAATGCGAATTTAGCTTTTAAGTTTTTAAGTTTTTCTGTTGTCGCTTCATGCGTAAAATCTCGTATGCGGCATATGCGCAGCCAAAACAAAAAACAAAGCAAACCCAAAATTATTAACTTGTTTCTAAAAGCATAAATATCAACGTTTTGCTTTTATTTTTATATAATTATTAATTATGCATCTTTATTAAAAAATAATGGTAAAATATTATATTTCCTGTGACCGTTCACGCTTATTTCTTACATATTGCTATTCGCATTAACACTTTTCATTATGTTTCAGATTTTCCGGTGTAAATAATGCCGAAAGCGAAAACAAGACACCTGACCCGAAAGAAAAGTGAAGAAAAGTATGGAGGTGGTCCTTCTGAATTATTAATGACCGAACCAAGCACTTACAGGCAGCTGATTCAATACTATTATGATCTTAATCATGCTAACCCTGACGCAGAATTTTGGGCCTTAGTGCAGCAAGTTAGCAAGGATTTAAAATCCATTTGGTCTTCAGTGAATCCAATGCTGCCTTCGATTAATGACAAATCCATTGACAGAAAGCTTAAAGACCTACTCACTCTTGTGAAAGACATTAATCGCAAGCATGCTAAGGCAAGTGTCAAGCGAAATCTTGATGCTAACTTGGACAAACTTTTTGATATTTCTGCCTGTTCCTGTTCTTTGGATATTTTGCCTTGCAGTGATTCAAGAGTATACTGTAAGAAGGACAAGTGTACACAAGAACACATCATCTGTGTTTGTCCTCGAAATGCAAAGGTGCCACTTGAAGAAAGAGCATACCTTCGTGATCAGCGATCCAAAACAGGTCCTAAGGGTGCATACCAGCTGTCTTCAGTGGACACAGCTGCTACCAAAAGAGACAGGAAGGCCAAACAAGGAGAGCAACATGTACTACCTCAGGAGGAAGTTGAGCTAGTAGGATCTTTCATACAGCCTACAGAGTTGCCTGGACTTACAAGCAGTTCATCTGGTGTCGAGGTTAGTTTCCTTTTATTTATATTAATTATATACAATTATAAATAAATAAATAAATAAACAGAAAACGCATTAATATTTTCCATTTATTTTCAGGAAGGAGAAGATGAATGGCAGCCTAGGAAGAGGCCTTCAGGAGACTACAGCCTTTAAAGTTTCCCAGATATGCTATGGAACTTGTCAGAGGTGAATGTTCATGAAATCTGGGCGCAGCTCTTGGGAATGCCTTGCTCCATGACATCAAACACCTACTGAGACCTGAAGTTGACATCAATCACATCGTGATTGACAAGTGCAAATTAGACAGGGCCAAAGCCCAAATTAGGGTAGTTAGTGAGGGTGTGGAATCAGAGAAAAAGACAGCTCATTTGTGTTGGTGTGGATGGGAAGGTTGACGAGAATAAATACCATGACTTACAAAGAAATAGAGACACCTGAAGGGGAAACTGTTCTCAGAAAGTGTGTTGACGCAGAACATCACCTCACCTTCACCTATGAAGATGGAAAATCTCCTGGCGCCTACTTGACCCACAGAACAATTCCTGTTATAGGCGCCACTGGTGAGGTCCTTGCTCAGGAGACATTCGGTGTTCTTGAAGAATATAATAGCCTTGAAAGTATCCGAGCCATTCTTCTTGATGATACCGCAACCAACACTGGCTGGAAGAGTGGTTTAGTGGTAAAACTTGAAGAAACTCTGGGGAGGAAACTGCACACTATTGGATGCGCACTGCATCAGAATGAACTCCCAATAAAAGCTCTTTTCAAAAAAATGGATGGAGTGACAACTGGCCCAAGAAGTTTCAGCGGGCCCCTTGGGCAAAGGTGCGCAAAATATATCCAGGATGAACCTCAGGTACAGTTTGAAGCTGTGGAAACTCCAATCATTGAAGGGTACATTCCAGAGGAAGTACTGAAAGACCTCAGTCATGATCAAAGGCTTCTGTATGAGTATTGCAGAGGGATTGGATCAGGAAGAGTAGATGACAGATGGGCTGCTTGGAAGATTGATCCACTTAACCATGCAAGATGGTTAACTCTTGCCATACGACTTCTTTGTTTGTACACAAGAGACAACAGACAAATCTGAATTTGAAAAAGTTGGTCCATTACATTGTTCGAGTTTATGCTCCTGCATGGTTTGAGATAAAGGCATCCTCTAAGCTGCATGATTCTCCTCGCATCCTCTTCTCTGCTATCAGCCGACTGAGGCTGATTCCATTTGATGATGTGAAACGCATTGTAAAGCAGAACATCCATGGTAATGTTTTCTGCCTCCGACCTGAGAACATCCTCTATGCCATGGTGAAAGATGAAGAAGACAGAATCAGGAACCTTGGGCTTCAGACTATACTCATTCTCAGACACAGGTAAATTTTGCGCTTCTTGTAATTTTTTTTTTTTTTTTTGCCAAAGCTGAGTTATTCTCCAAAAAATATGGAAAAAATATTATAATTGTCACTTTAAGTGGGTAATTTGTTTGTATTATTGAAACGGCAATATTTGAGTACTATTTTTCAATTATATTTATATTTTTATTTATATTTATATTTTCATTTATATTTTCATTTTCATTTTTCATTTATAGAATGGAGAGCAACCAGGAAGCAGGGAAGAAAATTCCCCAGGTGAATTGGAATGCAAATCACTGGCATGAGCTCATCGATCTCACTGACCCTGATGTCATGGAACCACCTACCACACAGCACCTATCTGATGAAGAAATCCAGTTATTCATGGACACTAACACTAAGCCAGACATTCCAGACTTGCCTTATCACTCTCAGAGTGTTGAGAGGAGTGTAAAATTAGTGACAGAGGCTTCCCATACCGTGTACGGGTTCGAAACTCGTCACAGATGTATCCTTACTAAAGTATTGAGCAGGAAGATGCGTCCTGCATTTATGTCAAAAGGACATTATTCTCAGTCTTATGATGATTTATATGAATAGTTTTTCTTTTTACATGAGAACATGTGATTTTTTAGATTTATCACCTTTTGAAAGTATTTTTTTCAAGTTTTGTAGCCAAAATATGTGAATAAATTAGCAAAAATGCGTTTTTACAACGAAATTTTATAATTTTACATTTAAAACATGATATACATTAGGCATTGTCTCCTCTTGGGATAGAAAATGATATTGAGTTGCTACACCTATAATTAGTTAATATTATGTCTTCAAAAATGACGAGTTTACCTATCGCGTATGACGAAAATTGGGTCAAAAACCATAACAAATTTTAATTGCAAATCCGCAAGCAGGCCCTTATCCGTTTGCTCTAAAAAAAAATTTGAGTTAATTTCTCAACCAAACCTAACTACTGGGCACTTATTCACCTTGCGATTTCAAAACATGTGGAAAATCGACCCGCCCTAATATATATATATATATATATATATATATATATATATATATATATATATATATATATATATATATATGTATATGATACACACAGACAGTGCATGGAACAAGGAACTCTTCTGGGATAATTAAACCCACTATAGTCCGAATAAGTAATGGTAAATGACAAATACCATAGTTTTTCTTTTTCATGATGCTAGCCCGACGTGGGCAACGGGTCACTCGCAAAGAGGTCCCATAAATATAGCTTCCCTCACCAGCTATCTGCAAAGCAGACAGGATCCAGCTTTGGGACATGGATCTAGGGTTTAAAGCAGCCTAGCCCTGCTACATTTAGAACCTCAATATAAGCAAAAGACTCGCTGCCTTCACGTCAGATTGAATATATCAAAGAAAAAGGGGTAACTATTATATTTTTAGCCATAAACCAAAACTTAAACCTCAACTGGCAGAATTGAGCGTCCACTTTTCAAGGCACATAACATGTCCGTTTCAAGATGGGAATGAACTCAGAATGGTCCCCTGTGTGTATCATAAAAAACTCAGTGGACCATTCTGAGTTCATTCCCATATATATATATATATATGATCTATCAAAGTGAAAATGGCTGCTTGCAGCTCCACTTCGACATTACTGCATTATGTTAATTCTCGTTTCTGTCTTTCATTTTCCGACTTACAGGGAAGGGTCCAAACAAGGGACGTAGGCATGTAAAGGGCTAAAATAATAATAACAATAATAATAATAACAATAATAATCCTCCACACAATAAAGAAAGTGGCTAGCAGTTAAATGGGTACCCTGGGTATATATGGCGAAAACTCATTTGAAGTACAAAGTTATTCGTCGTTTTTCTCTTAAATTACACGGATTTGCCTTTATCCCTTGCCCTCTATCTATCTACAGGCTATGGGAATCCACCTAACCTAAGGGAGAGAGGAGAGAAAGCAGGAAGAGAGAAGAGACTTTCGGGGAGAAGGTGGGATGTCCTCACCCCCCAAAGGGGTATACCTAACCTAATTTTATCTATTTTATAAAATTTTCATCCAGTTCTATGGACCAATATTTAATTTCTTCTGAATTTCCATTTAACTTAAACTTCTCATCTTCGTGGTTGCTTGCCAAATCATTTATACATTATATACAGTAAGTTTATCCCAGCTCTCAGACAACTTCACCGTCTCACCGGGATATGTTGTATATAGTGAGAAGTCCAATATTCTTATTTTTGCAGCTAGATGATTCAGATCAAGGGCTGTTAAGTAAAACATCTAAAATTTGCAAATAGTACAAAAAGTAGGATGCCTAAGCATTCCCAATTATTTATATATGGTCCATGGATACAAGTAAGAAAAGAAAATTATAAATTTTTTTTATATCTTTATGGTAAAAATAATAATTAAAAGATGCTCTGGTTAGAAAGCCTGTCAGTAAGAACCAAGAGATTTTTGGGAAGAATTAAAAGTATTAAATAATAGTACAGTGTCTCTCCCTTTTAACCTTGGTATCAAAATGGAGTATAGCACTGACACCTATATACAGTATGTATTTATATATCTATATCTATATATATATATATATATATATATATATATATATATATACTTACTTACTTTAGGTTACTTTAGGTGAGTTTGAACGACGTTTCAGGATCGACCCGCGGTCGACCCCTCCACAACATCCCGCCTCATTTGCGGGATTTGGTGAAGGAAGAAATTGCTGTCTGATCTCCTGCCCTCGTAGCCAGCCACGCATGGCTGTTCAGGGACTTTGCACACGAATTTGACCAGCTGGTTCTTGAAGTTATTTAGGTCGGTGTGCTGGAGATTCCTCACTTCTTTTGGTTGGACATTGAAAAGCTTTGAGCCTCGTATTTTGAGGGTATTTTCTTTTCTCGTTTTCATGGACCCTTGTCCCACCGCAGTTGGGACCGTGCAAAATCTGCCTCTTCTCTCATTCCAGTTTGTTTCTATTTCATTTCTAAGGTTAGGGACAGAGCCCTCAAGTATTTCGCCTTCTTTCGAGAGAGTAGAGTTCCAGGGATTGTAGTCGAGACCAGTAGTCTTCACCTTCCGTTTTCTCTGTCTTAAACGTAAAAGCCCTTTGTATAGCTTCAATGTTCGCAATGTCTCGTTTTCTGTATGGGTTTGTTAGTACTGAGCAATACTCAATTATTGGTAGGACTAGAGTCTTCCATAATTTGAGTATGATGTTTGCTTTTCTGTTGCGGAAGCAACTCCAGATGATTCCCATTATTTTTCTAGTGGTTGTAATTTTGATGTTATACTGTTCTCTGAATTCTGCATCCGACGACATTATTACTCCAAGACTCCTGACTTGTGGATTTGACGTTGTCTGTTTGACTTGCAGAGTTTTGTACCCTTTTTTCTGTAGCTCCTTGTTATTACCATATCTTAGAAGTTGGAATTTTCTTCGTTGAACTTCATATTGTTGTCGTCTGCCCGCTGGAATAATGTTTCAATGTCGTTTTGCAATTTTTGATGTCGCATTCGTTCAATATTTCCTTACATATCTTTGTGTCATCTGCGAAGCATGATACAATACTGTTCTTAATATCTGCATCAATATCTGCGATCATTATTATGAACAGCAAGGGAGCTAATGCTGTCCCTTGTGGGACAGAGTTCACGACTTCCGATTTAACCTTCCTAGCTTTCCAGTAATTCCTGAACCCTTAAGCTTGTGTGCTATGATTCCATGGCCACATTTATCGAAGGCTTTAGCAAATCCATATATATTACAGCTATGTTTTCTCCTCGACACAATATTTTCTCCTGGTGGTCTAGTAACTATGATAGACATGATCTTCCAGCCCTGAAACCATGCTGATTTGGATTGTACAAGTTTTTTTCTTGTAGGTAGTAGGTAGTTTTGCCTCTAATTATACGTTCAAAACATTTTATAAGGTGTGAGGCGAGAGTCACTAGCCGATAATTCTTGGGCATTGGCTCTGTTACCACCTTTAAATAAGGGGGAAATGTTCGCGTTCTTTAAGGGGGAGTGGAATTTGTCATGTGTCGAGTGATTTTCTGCATAGTAAGTATAGCGGTTTGGCAATACTCTTTACATTTATGCAGAAACGTTGCACTCCATGTGTCTGGCAGTACCACAAAGTGCAGCACTGGTCTCACTCGTGTTCATTATTATGCTAAGAGAGAAAGCCAGCGATGTAAATAGCATTAGTATACCAGCATCGTATGCAGACGATACAAAGTTCGGAAGAAAAAACCGCGATGCAAATGTGGTAGAGTCCTTGCAGAGGGTCACAAGAAAAATATAAAAATGGTCAGAATGCAACATTACATTTAACATTGAAAAATTTACTTCTTGAGATATGGTAGAAATGAGAAACTTTGTCAACATCCATCAACTGAAGCATTGAAAGCAATGTTTTAAACATCGAGTACAGCAATTTAACTTGAAGTATTATTATTATTAAATATTTAAATTAAACATCTGGTTCTTTCGCAATAAAAATTAGGCGGCAACTCAACCTACACTTTAACACACAACAATCATATCTACACCTAATTACGCAAAAGTACATTTCTCTCTCTCTCATATATATATATATATTAGGCCGGGTCGAAAATGGGAAATCTTTTTATTTCCTAAAAGTACACTATGTGAGAAGGTTTTTTTTTTATCACTTTAACAAAATATTAAAAAATCAAGCATGTGCTACCCTACCACCCCTATCACATGCCCCTCCTCCCTTTTTTACCCTCATATTTGCATATATTTAAATGGGAAAAATTTTTATTTCTTAAAAAGTACACTATGTGAGAAGGTTTTTTATCACTTTAACAAAATATTAAAAAATCAAGCATGTGCTACCCTACTAGCCCTATCACATACCCCTCCTCCCTTTTTCACCTTCATATTTACATATGTTTAATGTTGTTATATGTTACATGATAAGTTGTTTGTTTAATGCTTGATGTTTTTATGTTTCAGATAAATAGAAATAATTTTTCAGATAAATAGAAATAATTTGCATTCGCTTTAATTATAATTTGAATTATCATAAATTATAAATTACATATAATTTGATTTTACTTCTGAATATAAACTATGACTACTAGAAGCAAGTCCTCAAATGCAGCCTTTGGATATCCTACGGAATTCCCAGCAGTCATGACTCCTTCAAAAGCAAATGTTGTGAGACACTACCTTTTTGTGCGTCGTCGTGAAGAAACTAAATCAAAAGGATCAGCAACTGCTAATGATTGTTACAGGGTTGTTGTAAAAGATATTGAAAACATTTGGATGAAATTTTCTTTTTCTACGATTAACACCAAAGGTATCGATCTTAAAGTCAGTCGACTAATAGAAGAAGCCTCAAAATTGAACAAGGCGCCGTTACATCGAAGAAATGAAAGTTTTGCCTTAAAAGTAGCTCAGTATGATGAAATGTTTGATATATCTTCTTGTGAATGCTATGATAAAGGAATTAATAGGAAATTTTGCAGGTGCAAGGATAAAATACCAATGGCAGAATGGGAGTCTTTTGTGGGTCGAAAACAAAGAAAAAATCAGTTAGGACCAATTGATCGCATAGGTACTTCAACAAAGAAGAGATCTAAAAGCACAAGAAGAAATGACTGAAGTCACCAATGTTTTACCATCAGAATTTATAAAAAATACTGAAGAAGACATGGATGTAGATTTAGAGAGTCAGGATGTAGATTATGAGGCCGATTTAGAATTGACTGAGAATATTCAGAACAGGCACTCCTACAAAAACTTAGCATTAACAGCAGATCGTTATCGTGTAAGTTATGGAGCTGCAGCTGCAATAGTCAATGCAGCTTTAAAAGATATGGGTATCCTTAACCACACCAACATGCTTGACAGAAAGAAATTAGAACGAGAAAGAAATCGCATGGGTGAAACAAATACTTTTAGGTCTAAATCCGAAAATCTGAAGATGGAGTGCCTTGGATTTGATGGAA
This sequence comes from Bathynomus jamesi, assembly GCA_023014485.1. NCBI lineage: Eukaryota > Metazoa > Arthropoda > Malacostraca > Isopoda > Cirolanidae > Bathynomus > Bathynomus jamesi. The sequence goes on from JAJOZX010002112.1 coordinate 347,949, forward strand.
GGAAAGATAACACATTAACTTAAAGTGGAAAGCTAAAAGAAGAACACTATTTTATTGTGAAAGAACCTGGAAGCATCTATGTAGACTATGTCACACCAGATAATGGAACTGCTTGCTGCATAGCAGAAGAGTTGATAACTATGATATTAATTATCACAGACTTGAACAGCACAGATACTATCAAAGCTTTACTCTGTGATGGTACTCCTGTAAATACGGGAAAAATGGGTGGAGCCATGAAACTGGTTGAAATTCATCTTAACAGACAAGTGCAGTGGTTGGTGTGCCTCTTGCATTTGAATGAGTTGCTTTTATGCACGTCTACAAAGCCATTGGTAGGAAAACAACAGGTCCAAATACTTTTGTGGGTTCAATTGGAAATAAACTGTAAACAGATTTAACAAAATTGGAGGTAGTCAAATATTCTCGCGTAAAGAGAAACATTAAAGAAATTCAAGCCAATGTTGTGAAGGAGCTAAGCAGTGATCAAAGATGTGTCTGGCTGTGCAAACTGGAGACAATTCTCAAGATCTGTCCACTCGATCCCCAGGTACCCTTCACCATGCTCGCTGGCTAACTCTAGCCAACAGGGTCCTTCGGTTTTATACATAAAAACTTTTATAATTTTCTTTTCTTACTTGTATCCATGGACCAGATATAAATAATTGGGAATGCTTAGGCATCCTACTTTTTGTACTATTTGCAAATTTTAGATGTTTTACTTAACAGCCCTTGATCTGAATCATCTAGCTGCAAAAATAAGAATATTGGACTTCTCACTACATACAACGTATTCCGGTGAGACGGTGAAGAAGTTGTCTGAGAGCTGAGATAAACTTACTGTATATAATGTATAAATGATTTAGCAAGCAACCACGAAGATGAGAAGTTTAAGTTAAATGGAAATTCAGAAGAAATTAAATATTGGTCCAGAGAACTGGATGAAAATTTTATAAAATAGATAAAATTAGGTTAGGTATATCCCTTTGGGGGGTGAGGACATCCCACCTTCTCCCCGAAAGTCTCTTCTCTCTTCCTGCTTTCTCTCCTCTCTCCCTTAGGTTAGGTGGATTCCCATAGCCTGTAGATAGATAGAGGGCAAGGGATGAAGACAAATCCGTGTAATTTAAGAGAAAAACGACGAATAACTTTGTACTTCAAATGAGTTTTCGCCATATATACCTAGGGTACCCATTTATCTGCTAGCCACGTTCTTTAGTGTGTGGAGGATTATTATTGTTATTATTATTATTATTATTTTAGCCCTTTACATGCCTACATCCCTATTTTGGACCCCTCCCTGTAAGTCGGAAGTGAAAGACAAAAACGAGCATAAAAATAATATAGTAATGTCGAAGTGGAGCTGGAAGCAGCCGTTTTCACCTTGATAGATCATATATATATATATATATATATAATATATATATATATATATATATATATATATAGGGTGATCCAGAGAAATGGGACCCAAAAGAAACCCCTGTAACTCTTAAAGTATAAGTCCTTTTATAAAATCATACGCATCATTCGAAAGAGGATAGTTACAAGTTTGTACAGGATTGTATAGGTTTTGACAATACAAGACAAGATAAGATACAAAACAAAATAAAAGTGTTAGTTAAAACTAACCCTTCAAGATGACTGCATGGACTGTGGAACAGCTGCGTTTCATAACTGAGCAATATTATGAGCATGGAAGAAGTGTAGTTTCAGCTCAAAGATCTTTCAAGACAAATTTTCAGATGTCAAAATCACCTTCTAAGAGCTGAAACTACACTTCTTCCATGCTCATAATATTGCTCAGTTATGAAACGCAGCTGTTCCACAGTCCATGCAGTCATCTTGAAGGGTTAGTTTTAACTAACACTTTTATTTTGTTTTGTATTTTATCTTGTCTTGTATTGTCAAAACCTATACAATCCTGTACAAACTTGTAACTATCCTCTTTCGAATGATGCGTATGATTTTATAAAAGGACTTATACTTTAAGAGTTACAGGGGTTTCTTTTGGGTCCCATTTCTCTGGATCACCCTATATATATATACGTAAGAGTCACTGTGGAAGGTTTGATAGGAGGATGCTGAACATGGTTAATTTAAGTTAGTTTTTAGCACTATTTTAATTTGGCATTATTATTATTATTATTATTATTATTATTGGTATTATTATTTTAGGCCATTACATGCCTACGTCCCTAAGTGGGAACATACATTGAATTCAATCTACTTTTTATATGTAGTTTTCCCCTTTTAACCCTTTAAGGACTGACGGTACAAATTGCTAACGTTTCAAATACACGCATTTGTAACTTAACCCTACAAAAGATTCAGGACTTAAAGGGTTAAGAAATTCAGAATAAATATATCGTACCTTCATGCTAGTATACTAAAATTGACAATAATAATATTAATTCATGCATGATGAGAATAAACTACAGTTTTTCAATCCGTGCTTTTCAACCATGAACTCTTCTTCACATTTCATATCGATATGTATTTAATGTCAAAATAACAGGTGTCAGGTGTTTGGGGTGGGTGATGTAGATATGGGGATTAAAATTTGAGGACCGTTTTTAATGTCAAGGATAATTTTTGCGTCAACAAGTCGCGCGGAATTCAAAAACAACAGGCGATTGGTGCTAATCTCAATAATAAATCGTGGCGCCGAAATTTGGCTTTTGTTTTTCGCGAAAATGTTAAAGTAAAAATAATAATAATGATAATAATAATAATAATAATAATAAGTGTTTCCCATATCTGAACCATCCACCCCGGCATGTTTTACATATACACACACTGTATTTATTAACCCAGAAACAAAATAATTGGGTAAAAGAGGAAAAATGAATGTTATCCCGAAATGCAAAAAACTTCAGTTTTTTCTACGTGAAGGTCAAAATATGATAATTAAAAACCACTCTAATAGACAGAGTTTATTTCCACAACAGTTTCGATGCCCACTGGCATCGAAACTGTTGTAGAAATAAACTCTGTCTATTAGAGTGGGTTTTAATTGTCATATTACCCCGAAATGCAATGTATTTTTAATATAAAATTATATTAATATTTTTTGTAATAAGACTTAAAGATATATTTCTGTTTTAAAAAAAAATTTGTATTTTTTAACCCAGAAACACAATAAATGGGTAAAAGACGAGAAATGAAATAGTTACCCCTAATTTAATTTCTATTTTGTTTTAAAAATTGTATTGTTTTTATGTTGTAGTTTAAGGATATAATTGTGTCTTCGAGATGAATTTATATTTATTAAGCTTGAAACCAAATAATTGGGTAAAAGAGGAAAATGAATAAGTTACCTCTAATTTAATTTCTATTTTGTTTTAAAAATCATATTACCGCTTTTTATGTTATAGTTTAAGGATAAATTTGTATATTAAGGTGAAAATTTGTTTTTGTATTAAACTTAGTTTTGAAATTCGATTTTTTGTTTAAAAGATCGCTCACCCAACGTCATATTGGCCTTGTGGTGGTTTTCCACCATGAGATGCTCTAATAATAGCGTTGCCTTTTTTTTTAGACCTTCTCTGGGTACTCCTTGGCCCCATAAATGTATTTGTTTATGCTTAATAACTTTGTCTATTAATTGGGTCGTATTTAGAGACCTTGTTGGTTTACGAGGAGCTGGTAAGTAAAAGCCGTGGGTAAGGCGGCTTTGGTCAATGGTCCGGTGTTGGTAAGTAATGCCGTCGGTACGGTGGCTGTGTAACACTGTTACTGCTGAGAGGTCTTAAAATCTAGACGATTGGTTGTAGCCCTCATCTCGGCTACGTGGTGTTGATGGGATGAACTCCTAAAAGTCTATACTCAGACAATTGGTTGTAGCCCTCATCTCACCATGTGCTGGGATGAGCTCCTAAAAGTCTATCGTGGTTGTGGTGAAGTATTCTTTTTGTGTGGTAGTTATTCGGCATGCTCGTATATATTTTGCTATCGGGACTTTACATGCATCTGTTTATATACGTTGTGTGTGTGTGTGTGTGTAATAATAGGGATCTATGGGCGTGTATATATAGTCGGGGAGTGTATGTGCGTGCGCTTTTAAATCGATCGAAGGTTATTAATATATACAAGCCATTTATGCCTTCTAAGTCAACTGGCGGATTTCGAGTTCAAAGCCAAGAGATGCTCTCTTAGGTTACGTGAGTAGTATGACCTCAAAATGTTAGAGTGCAATGCAATTGCAAATGTTGATCAATGTTGCAAAGGGGAGGGGGAATGTTGCAAGATGTAATGCAACAAGGGGGAATGTTGCAATGTATACCTAACCTAAGAGTATACCTAATCTAAGAGAGGGAGAGAAAGGAGGAAGGTCTTTGGGGGAGAAGGAGGGACGGCCTCACCCCCCAAAGGAAACCTAACCTAAGCCTTAACCGAAGAAGGAGAGAGGGGTGTTCACCAGGCTCATGCCAGACGCATAATGAGAGTTCATCCGAGCGCCCGCTGTCTTATAAGGTCTAAATCAGCCAGTTGGCTTAGAAGGCTTAATCTGACTTAGAAGGCGTAAATGGCTTGTTCAGGTGTACATTATTAGCGTTGAGGTGCCAGATTGCGCTGTTTATTTAATTAAAGCATACATTCTTGACAGTGGCTTTCCGCCAGTTGGCATTATCCGACAGTTGGCTTAATCCGCTAGTTGGCTTAACCCGCCAGTTTACTAAGAAGACCTAGAAGGCAGGTGTATGTGTATATATTAATTAACTTTTCAGCTGCAAGATTGCGCTATTCAGATATTCTTGACAGTTGGCTTAGGATTCCGTCAGTCGGTTTAGAATGCGTAACAAGCCATTTGGTATACACATAATTAAATAATAATATTGTTTATATATACAACCAAAAGAATTAAATAAAACACCATTACATCACTGCTTATTTAGACGAATTAATGGATTTAATTTCACGAAATATATAGAAAATAAATACACAATCTTATACAAACGAGGAATATATGCAATAAAAATTAATAATAATATAAGAAATACGAACGAAGGAATATATATATATATATAGAATAAAAAATAATAATATACAAAACGATGGAGTATAACCATCAATATAACAGTACAGGATAAATATATAAATTAAAATATATATTAAAATTTAAAAATAAGTGGGTTTTAATTGTCATATTACCCCGAAATGCAATGTATTTTTAATATAAAATTATATTAATATTTTTTGTAATAAGACTTAGATATATTTCTGTTTTAAAAATAAATTGTATTTTTTAACCCAGAAACACATTAGTACAACATATTAGTACAGGAAAAATATACATATACACAATTATATTAAATAATTAAATATATTGAAAATAAATATACACCAAAATACATTCGTCTACTGTGCTTAACAAAAACACTAAACTCGCACGTAATCGAGTCTACAGTTACATCATTTTTGCTTTGCACTACGCAGTAAGTACGATTTAACATTATTTCACCGCTCAAGTTATAGGGATATCTATACTCGATGTAAATGGCCTTCATACCGTTCAATACTATTTTTGTGTCCACTTTCCATTCGGTTGGTAAATTATCTTTAAACTCGGATAGAATACATTCAAAAGCACGCCAAACAGGTCATCGTTAGCCACCACATCGTTATTAAATATAAACACTCCTTTCCAATCAAGGGTTTTTTCTTACCGACCCAGCTTTCCAATCGTGAACTCTTCTTCACAACACAGAGCGGCAATTGAAATAATTTTCCAAGTAGTAACGACAGTTGCTCATTATATAGAAGTACAATTCTTCAAGGTGAAAAGTGTAGGTGAGCTCTGGCCTGTACCGCTCAAGTCCTTTGTAACAAAGTTCATGATATTTCGAAGAGTTTAAAAGTTTTAAATAAGCATCTAGCTCTAGACCATTCTCGCCCTGCTCATTTCTACATTCGATAAATCCGTCGAGCAGTGCGGTGTATGCGTATTCAAGAACCGTGTCAAAATAAATCATATCCGTAACACGCGCGTCTAATATAGGCTTCAGCTTGTGGAATCCAACGATTTCAAACATTCTGTCGAGGATGAATCGGTTACGCGGGGGTACAAGAACGTTACTATCAGTTGCATTCTTCCACAGCAATCGTATATCAGTGCATGGCTGATCGTTATTTATACACAACGTACAAACAACGGCATATGAGGAGGCATCACTAAATTGTTCTATTCTTGTACCTACACCTGCAGGTATTTTATAACGGTTCTCACCCCACTTGTCAACTATCACAAAGACTTTATTCATCTCCTCAACACTTAAATAAATAAAATTACGTTTACCACAGTTTGTTTGTCTACAAGTCGTTTCAAGTACATAATTAATGGTACCGGTTTCACGCCTGAACACACGCAACGACTTCGTCATGGACACATCGTACGCGGCATTGAGAATGCTTCTCAAAGGAAGTTCCATCGTGTTTCGAGGAATGCACGTCCAGTCGGTTCAAGCTATGAGATGACTATAAGCCAAGGGTGGGCGGATCGGCTCGACGGGGTGAAAGAGTCACACCATAAGCTGTTGAATGGTGTACGGATCTGTTCTAGTACGACTCATACGAGTACTTGTAAACATTATACGGGCAATTTTCTGACACATGGGGTATTTTCAGTTTTAATATGTTATGCGCACTACACGTTCTCCACTCATTAACAATCCGGTGCACTATTTGAGAGAAACATGTGACCGTATTTATCCTTTTTGTTTAACAATCGATACACGTCTCTAAACTCTATTAAAAACTCACACAGGCCTTTAGCCACAACCTCACTGCGAACCTCGTCACGATATATATGAATGTAGTGGTAAAAGTACTATAGCTTGTCCATGATGACAAGGTTTACATTCTCAGCCGCAGGGCAAGCGTACTCGGCATGATGCAGCATGACATAATACCCCCTGTCACACCACTCATCACCAAGCCCCATTATCCATATTCGTTGCTTCTCTTCTGCACGCGTTGTTTCTTTCACCTCACGGTATATGTACGCTTTTATACAGTTTAGCCCTACAACGTAGTCCATTATATCATTTGCGCCGCGAAATCCGGCAATACTCTCGCCAGAATATTCATAGAGTATTTGAACATCTTGTCCCTTCGCGCGATTCAATGTAGCTTTAAAAGTCTCAAAGGAGGGGGGGGGTAGGTCGTCTTTCAGTATTCACCACATCTTCCGACTTTACCGAATACCACTTCATAAACGTCGAACACGCATATCAAAATCAGCCATCACTATTTTTCGTCTACGTGAGAAAATACACGTCTGAGCAACAGGGCTTGCAGAGGTCAACTAAGCACGCAGGGTTAGAGATATGCCCAGGTAGTAGCAGGAGTCACGTGACCGAGCTTACACTGGGCGGAGATAAGGATTGTACACAGGCACGCACATAAAGGGGAAAATGAAACCCTAATTGAAACAAATATATGTAATAAATAAATACATCGTTAACAATATATATATATATATATATATATATATATATAAGAATCAAGGATTAAGGTATCCAAAGGGTACGGTATCATAGATACCAAGCACCTGGTAAAGTTTCCTATAGTGTTAAGGCACACCTTCGTGCCCCTAAGTTCCATCACACACCCCAGTTTCTGCGCCCGAAAATTGTGGGTCCTCACAGTCAGTTGGGGTTCCTGGTCGCCCTCATCTTCCAAGCACACTAGATCCTTCAACGAGTCAAAGTCAACTCCTCGCAGATATCCCGATGCTTCGACCTTATCCTTCAAAAAAGAGTTTATATATGGCGTGAAAAGGTTGGGTAGCTTGTGAAACCTCCATACCTCATGTATCTTCAATATTCTGTACCCATGGCGAACGGCTAGATTCAGTTCAGGGCTTGTATATACACCTCTGATCTTACACTGGTTGGTTGTATGATTACAATCACCGTTGTTCTCTGCGCACGCACAGGGGAAACATGAGCTTGTGGTCTATAACGACGGGTAAGATCGGCATCCATAAATCGCGAGGGGGGAGCACGTCTACGAAAGAAAGACCGAAATAGTACTTGTTCAAATTTGTTGAGAACACCTCGACGGTGGGCAGGTCAGGGCCCACCAGTTTTTCAGGCGCACCTACGAGTTGCGGATTGTTCATCACGTAGGGGTATAAAGAACAGAAGTCGTAGTGATAGAGTTTCACGCCCTCCGTAGGCGGAATGTATAACTTGAATGGGTTTCTACGCATTCCAAACAAGCTGTCATTGCATTTGAGTGGGTCCAACACCATTGAACGTTTCATGGCCTTTATTTCTTCACTGTACTAGCCATCTGTTTCCAGCCATGCATCATACTCATGCTCTCACACGATCTTGTGAGTGAACTGGGAGTCTATAAGTTGATCGCGGTTACGGGTCCATGCGAGGCTGTTGGCGGGGTATCTTCCATGGAGGTCCCCTGTGACGGCACACTCAGGGCGTGGGCATCCATGCCACCAGCAGCCGTTCAAGGAGTACCCAGTCTTTTCACCAGTGGTTGGATCCTCACTTAGACCATCAACCCAAAAACACGACCATTGACCTTAATGGGTACTTCACCCGTGTTACGGGCATGTTTTATGTATACCCCTGGTCTGTTGCTCTAGGTACATGAGCCAGTAAATAGCCTTGTACCCATAACTGCGGGGATTGTTTCTGTGAATGACTGCTAAGGTGTCTTTAGGCATGAAGCTATTCTTGAACACCGTAAAACATAATGAGGCGATCGTGGTTGCGACTAACAGCGAATCGCATTTGAAACGGTCTATGTACAATTTAGGGTGGATCACTTTTCACTTTTTTTAAAAAATTATAGCTGGTCAAAGTTTTTCCATGATTTGGTTCAGTGGAAGTACACTGACACCATTTTTACCAAAATCGATCAATATTTAGGGGTCGCGCATCGACCTTGAAAATTTCAATTTTGGAAATTTGGCCAAATTGATAATTTTTTACTGAATAAAGATAAATCATCAAATGACCATGTTTTCTGAATCCTCTCAGTGAAAGAAATCCTCTCAAATACTTACCAAGTTGATAGGACAAGTGGTTTAGAAGTTATCCTCACCTTGAGATAGCATTAAAATTTAAAATACCGTATTTGTCCCCGTACCTCCATATGCTGTCTACCATTGTCTGCTTTTTAGGATAAGATAAAACGAATAAGGAAAGATCAAATGTATTTTGTATTAAAACGGTTTACTTTATCCCTCTCTCTGCCACGTCGTTGGTAACTTTCAGATGCGAGATGACATTCTTCAGATCACAGTAGTTCTTATCTTGATCCCACTTATTCACCGGCAGAGTGAGCCACGTAGACGCGCACACCTGCAGGCCTGTGAACACGAACCACGATGACTCATCGATCAGGTCCGGAAGGCGCGTCGTGTCATCAACCGAGACGTTGTCATACGTGAAGTCCTCGGGCAGAGCGAGGCGGCACATCTTCTTTGACATCTCGTGCTTCACAGTGTCTTCCACTTTGTCACTGCAGAGGGCGAAAACGACGGTCTGAGACCTCAGATACCACAAGTGCCGCCTGATCACTGCCAGTGAAGCCTTTGCAATCTCGCGATCCACAGCCCTGTACTGCAGAAGACGCTGGTACAACACAAGGTCATTCAGCGGGGCATCAGCTGCGACAGGAGCCGCCAGCCAGGCAGGTGCGTAGAGGAGTGCAGTAAATAGTACCACTCTCTGAAGTTTCTGTACCAGCTCGTCGTCGAACTCCAGCTGACCGCTGAACATCAGGAGCTTCGTGTAGTAGATGATCTGAAACGAATACGCACTGTGATGTATAAATACCGATACCACTCCATACAAGTTTGTTTAATGGTAAATTATTTATCTTATTTTCTTCTGGTAGGGACTTCAAATGGCTGTTTGCAGAAGGCAATACAATATTTAACTTCTAATTCAAAATACCAACCTTGGCCATCCACCTCGCATGATGGTAGGCTCCTGGGCGCATGAAGTGTGTGCCACGACGTGGCTGGGCCCCGAGTACCAGGATTGTAATCTCCGCCACTTCTCGGTAGTCTTCTCTGACAAGACCAGAAGCGGTGCCGAGGGACTTGACTGCCTCATCTCGGAGCTCCATCAGCCACGTCACCTCCGCCAAATGCTCGATCTCCAGCTCGCGATAAGTCGAGAGGTCGAGCTTGTCCCACCTGAAAGGGGAGTTATGAAAATATTGCAAGAAAACCACTGAAGTTTCCCTTTTCGACTGCTATTAACATCATTAATAGAAGGACGCTGGAAGAGCGGTTTACCAAGCATGTTCTCCAGCCAGACCACCGCACCCTGCACCCTCCCCGTATTGGAGGAAGTTGTGTCGAAGCACAGTCCAATCACGTTGTTCTCGCATCCCCAGTCTTTTAGAGCACGAAAGGTCGCCTGGGCCTGGGACAAACCGGTGCCGTCAGCAACAGTCGGAACGGCCAGCAACTTTCCTTCTGTGCATTGGGGAGCTCCGGAGATGAGAATCGCCTGGCGGTGCTCCAATGATCCAAGAGAGTCCTGAAATGTATGTCATACATGCCAATCCATTATCGTCCACTGGAATATGTCAATCCACCTTCGTCACTGGAACATGTTAATTCACTGTCGTCCACGGTGAGGGCAAAACTGACCTTGATTACTTTACCGTCCCAGTGGACGACAGCATGCCTCGGAGATACGAAGGATTTCTGCACAGCTGTCCACACTTCACAACGATGTGCCACTCTTCCACGGCGAGACGTGTCCTTCGAGATACTGAATTTGTCCAGGTCTGCGGGCGGATCTGCCGAACGTATGACTGCCGCCACGACACTTGCCACCTATGTGCGAAATTGAAAGGAAATTGACAAGGATGCGTATGGTTTTTATGTGACAAAATAATCACTAAATTTTCCGTCGTTATGTCTATTATATCTTTGTCAAGGAAAGATCATTACTGATATATACACACACCTGATTATTGGACATCCGGAAGCGATCAGCCACTTCAATAACAGCCGGTGCATTGAGGATGCGGTGAGGAAGGCTGATTGATACAGTTGATTCTCTCGGCTGTCGGTATGGTGGTTCTAGCTGTGATTCGGAGTTGCTCGATGATCTGCTTTCTATAGATTCATCATCGCTCTCAGCTTCCGTTCCTAATTTCGTTTTTGAGGTGCCTGGCTCATCACGAGATTGTTGTCTTGAGAGTTGCCGTTTTCTCTTGACAACGAACACTTTATCATTCCCACTTATTGTTGCCTGGCGCAGGCCCCGTTGATCCTCATAAAATTTAATATCTTCTTGTTTGTTGTTGTCTGAGAGCAGTCGACTTTTCTGTATCTCTTCAATAGCATCAGGAGCTCCGATGTCCCAGAGCTTGTTCAGATTTTCTGAAAACTTCTCCCTGCCTTTTCCCGAGTCACTGTCTCTCATCTTGCTCTTCTGCAGCGAGCGCCACTCTTCCCACAGTAACTCCAGTTTTCTTTCGCAGTTACGCCTCGTGATCGTCTTTATACGTGCCATGTTCCAAAATGCCAGAACATTGGCCACCATGTCTTTTACGGCGGCCTTCCTGTCAGTAGTTTCCTGCTTGGCATAGAAGAAGTACTGGAGAACTTGATGGGTGGTTGGCAATTTGGCACCACCGATCGAGGAAGATGGCTGACCAATTAAGAAGACGTCCGTGACTGACCTTAGAGAAGGTGGTGCTGTTGTTGCTGCTTTCTCTTTTCCAGAATAAGTAACTTTCAGAGTCTTCCCACTCCTGGTTGTTAACAGTTTATCCATTGTACTAAAGTCTAGACTTATCAAACAAGAATCAATTGACACAGTTGATCTGTAAAAAGCAAACTGTGATTAGTAAAAATATTGGTCATAGACATAGCGTGTGTGTGTAATCGGGATTTTAGGATGCGCCAGCTACTGATGCTATGATTACGTCCATAACGGGGGACAAATACGATATTTTAAATTTTAATGTTATTTCTAGGTGAGTGTAACTTCTAAACCACTTGTCCGATCAACTTGGTAAGTATCTGAGAGGATTTTTTTCACTGAGAGGATTCAGAAAATATGGTCATTTGATGATTTATCTTTAATCAGTAAAAAATTGTCAATTTGCCCAAATTTCCAAAATTGAAATTTCCAAGGTCGATGCGCGACCCCTAAATATTGATCGATTTTGGTAAAAATGGTGTCAGTGTACTTCCACTGAACCAAATCATGGGAAAAACTTTGACCAGCTATAATTTCTTTAAAAAAGTGAAAAGTGATCCACCATAAATTGTACATCCTTCTAAAGGCCTGGAAACATACTCTAAGCACGCGCACATCATTCATGCAATAACGCTCACATTCATCAGCTATATTGTATGGACTAGTTTCATTAAAACTTTTGTACTATCGGTCAAAATCTTCACGCTCACTATCACTCATGTTGGCGTAGTTAAAGTAATGTTTGGGTGGAGGTAGCCCTACGTAATTTAAAGTTTCGTTAGTGAGGAATGTGTAAGGGAAATACCCTTTTGAAACTTCAGCGGCTACGCCCATCACCTTGGGTAGCTTTGCTAATTTACAAGGTGTGAACAGCAGGGTGTCTTTAAACTGTACATTACCTCTTATCTGCATCTGTATTTGTTTGTTTCCTATTTTCAACGGATCACCTGTAAATATCGCAGGCGACTCGTGCTCAAGCAACTCCTTACAAAGGAAATGTGTCAAATTTTTCCACGTTATGGGCAAGAATATACACAGTCATTTTTTTGAACTTGTTCGCTAATTTGACAATATAGGATAAAAAAAGTTTCACAGGGCTGTCGTGTGCAATCGTTTTAAAAACGTTTGTCCGTTTTCCACATTTGTGACACTCATCACACTCGATCTCCATGCACTCATCACAGATAGTCTGACTTACGATTAAATGTGGAATAACCCCTTTGGTTTCAGCGTTCGGGTAAGTTTCTACATCGTAGTACACGGTTATACAAGGGCTATTTTTAGGCTTAGAATCTTTCATATAACATACATGCTTCATTTCATCCGCCTTATATTTTTCATGACATGTAGAACGGTGAATTTCATCGCATTTATGTTTGAAATTCCCCCAATTATCCATCATGTGAAACATGCCACACTTACAAAGCCTCATTTTCCTGCAAGTGCCAATTGATTTATGGAGTTCAAAGCATTTATTATTGAAAAATGTACGCCTTCAGATATTACATTCACTCTGCTCGGTTTCAACTACACGACTTTCACATTTGGGGCTTTTACACTGCTGACATACCATGTAGCACTCCTAACAATGTTTCATTACATCATCAGCAAACTCGAGACATCCCTTAAACAAATCATGATGTCTTCCATATTTTCGACTTTTATCATAACTAGCGTAGAGTCCTTATATTACGGATGGGGAGATACGATGTTCCTGACAATCCTAAAATAAGTAGAGGTCTTGTACGATCTCTCACACAGCTTTTAAAAACATACACAGTCCTAGACGATCATCCATTCCAAATACGACTATACGAGCATTCATTTCGTGCTCGACCCTTCTCAGTTCTTCAGGACCCATATTACACTCAAACTCAAGCTTGCAATCTGAAGTCAGTTTACGGGCACGCTAAGCACCTGTTGGCAGCCAAATTTTTTTGCTTCTATGTATTTAGCACAGTGAACATATGAGCTAAGATTATTGCTAAAAGCCGCAACCACGATCGACGTTTAAATGCTCTCTGTAAATAACCGGAGAATTGAAATTAAGAGTATAAGGTGTGGCGCTATGACCAGCAACCCGGAATACTCTGTCAATATCTACCGTGAAGTTGTCCATATTGAAGGCTGTACTACTTTGAGAGGCCTGCATTATACGGCCCAAGGTATATTCTATGTCTACAGCCGCCAAACGTCTGAACGGTATTACTACCCAAAAATCATCTACGTCCGCGTCATCTGAACCGAACCTGACGAACAAACTCGTCCTGACTTCACGTTCGTCAAGGGCAAACTCCACAATTCGCTCAACTGCGCGTCGCAGTCTAACACCGTTGCTATACATGGATCCAGGGTCAACCCTGACCACGTACCGATTTCTAGTCAGGGCAGGGGTGGGGGTAGTGGTGCGCACCAACTCGAATGTTATACTTTCCTCCACAGCACGAGAAGCTGCTGCTGCTGCTGGCGTGGAGAAAGTACCCGGAATTGAACAGGAATAAGAGGGTATATTTGTGGAAGGTACTATTGTGAGCGTTGTGTCGTAAGACGTAGAGGGTTGGGGGCTCTATTACTGGGGTTCTAACAACCGGCGCAATCCTGACGCGCTTTATTCCTGACGTGGAGCGTTCTTCATCATGCTTCCGCTTTGAATTGCCGCGTGCTACAGGTATCGTTGGTGAGGGTTCGTCAGCGGGGATGGAGTCTGTTGCTACACGGTCATCGGGGCCATCTGTAATATCGATGATGGGGGGGGGGCTGTACATCGTCGTCATTCACGGTTCTGTGGAAGAAGAAAACAAGAATATAAAGAACAGCACTTAAATTTTGTTACATTTTGTAAATGTTCCATTTTGGGGTGTGTCGTGTTCGAGATGGAATGTGTAGAAAAATTCAGGTTCACAAGCCCATCCACATGTATTATATCGGGCCCTACAGGATATGGTAAAACTGTGTTTATGCTTAAAATCATTAAAGATAAGGGGGAGATATTCTCAAAATTTGTGCATAAAGTAATATGGTGCTATTCGACGTATCAATCAGTGTTCAGCGAGTACCAAGATGATATTTTGTTCCACAAAGGTGTATATATGACGTTAATTCGTTAAAGGGAAATGAACCGAGATATTTACAGTGTTCTCTCACCATCCTAACATAAGCGTGTTCTTCATCACTCAGAATCTATTTTTCAAAAATAGATACATGTGCGATGTGTCGTTAAATACAAAATATCTATTCGCGCAACGTAGAGATGTGTCACAAATTGGGGTATTAGCCAACCAAATGTTTACGAATCAGCGTAAGGACTATTTGGAGGTTTATAAAGAAGCTACAAGTCAGCGTTACGGATATTTGCTTTGTGACCTTCACCAGCGAAACACGTTTAGGATGCTTCTAAGAACGAATATATTCCCAAACGAGCTGGAAACGGTGTATATTCCAGAATGACAAACAGGTTGAAGAAATACCGTGAATTAATAAAAATCTATCAGCGATTGCCCCCGGCATTACAGCAGATGTTTGTTAAAAATATCGACTCCGACTTTTTGAAATGCATCTGTGAAAGCTGTCTTAATGTCATAAAATGCAATGTGCCAATTAAACCCCCTCATAAGGCTCGCCTACGTTGTTACAAGAATATAATACGTGCGCTCGTTCATAAAAGTCAAACTGTGGGGAAGAAAAAGAGAATTATTGTACAAAGAGGGGGATCATTCCTCCCAATCTTATTTTCAGTTTTGGGACCTTTACTGACTAGATTACTATAATGAAAAAAGTGGTAGTGATTTCGCACGAGGTGTATGCTTCCTGCAAAGTTCAAAGAATCCAGACACGGTTCTAGAACCCTGTAAAAGCAGGCTTAAAAGAAAGGAAAGCGAATTTTTAGCCCTATTAAACAGTGAAAAGTCACCTGATGAGAAAATAATCTTATACCAAGAGGCTCTGCAGAAATTACTTCATGAGTACCAAGATTATAGGAATCCTACAGAGCTCCCCGTGGTTATTAGGCACAGCGCGAGCAACGATGAGCATGTCGACATTAGGGCCTGTGGCCGACGTTAGAGATGACCAACCAAAGAATAACGGAACGAAACACATCGAGCATGTATTAAAAAGCAGTCTCCCACATACATTGATGAATAAAGGCTTTATATTCTATTGAGTGAGGACCCCATCATACAGTACAGTGGACCGATACAGGCGAGGTCACTGTTGAAGGAATAAGGGTACAGGGATCCAATATCGTTGACATTGTCCATGATCTGGTGAGAAAGTGAAACAGGCCCTCACCAACAGGATGGAAGCATATTAAAGCAAGACTACAACAAATAAATGTCCCCAAACCATTGATAGGAAATCTGAATAGGTTAAAAGACTTGGATCAAGTCTCGCATCTATCACAACTGAGTACGACATCACCCCCAACAGTTGTATCTCTAAAGAGGAGAAAGAAGAGACCAAACGGCCAACGTTATACACGTGTCTCTAAAATACACAAATGACTAACATATTAAGAAAACTCTATTATGACATTTCTAACCCCGCTCCCTATGGTGGTGTTAATAGACTGTACAGAGGTGTTGACAATGATGGAGTAGGGAAAAAATGTTCAGAGGTTTTTGCGGGAAGAGGATGCTTATACACTTCATAAGCTGGTGAGAAAAAGGTTTAAAACGGCCAAGACAACAGCGGCTTCGATTGACTCTATTTAGCAAGCGGATTTAACAGACATGCAAATATATTCGGTGTATAATGATGGCTACCGCTACATCCTATTCATAATAGATGTATTCTCTTGATATCTGTGGCTAATTCCTCTGAAAAATAAATCGCCTGAAACAGTTGCTAAAGCTACCAAAACGTTGATGTTGAAAGAAAACAGTGTTCCTGGCTATTTTTGCATGGATAAAGGGAAAAGTTCATAGGCCGCGCTTTTCAGAACATGCTGACAGAGTTTAATATCAGTTACAACACTAGCAATTGTATACATAAGGCCTCTTTAGCTTAAAGAGTTCAACATACCATAGAGGAACGCATGCATTGCTATTTTACCCATAGAAACACATACAGATATATAAACATTCTGGGATCATTGGCCACGTCATACAAGCGTTCACACCACCTCACGATTGGCACAACACCTAACGAAGTTTTAGAAAAAGGTACGCGCACAGAGCCTGATGTGAGAAGAGATAGAACACCGCCACCACACTCAACACTTTTCAAAATCAATGGTTATGTAAGGCAATCGCATTCATGAAATAAATTCGCGAAGGGATTTCAGCAAGGATGGATACGTGAGATTTTTAAAGTTAGTGCTATGAGACCTAAAGGCGAGATAACGAGGCCTTACGTTGAAGATTTGAATGGGGAGGAAATCGCAGGAGGCTTTTATCGCAAGGAGTTGCAGAAAGAGGCATTTAATTTCGGAAAAAATGTGTTTAAAATTGAAAAAATTTTAGGCAGCAAAGGTTCAGGAATGAGAAAAATGAACATGGTGAAATGGCTAGGGTACCCAGAAAGCTTCAATACCTATATAAAAGCTGCTGCAATAATGAAGCTTAAATAGTATGCAACATGCCTCCTAACCATTTCTATGTCACACTCCAGTCCTCTTCTTCTCTGTCTGTGCATCCTAACAACACTCTGGCCAACTTTGTAACAGAACTCCATGGGCCCATTGAATTGGAACGTGATTCGTACGAACTTGGTGTTTGTGAATTTCAGTTAGCCACCAAATTTTTAACTCTTGAAAATGATCAGATCATATTTCTGTGCCTTAGAAGAGTCGATGAGTGTGAAAAATTTGGCATAACCTTAGACAATGCGTTCAGTCCTGTTCGGTGAGGTACAGTACTATAGTACAAATGTAACACTAGGAATCGGTCATTATTACACAGCCACGGACAGTGTGACGGGGTTAAACAAGAGTCTTGAAAAGTCGTACCTGACAAACGACTTACGTTTTGAAATCGTAAACATAGACACGCCTGCACACACGTTGAAGTTAAAATCAACGCTTAGTAGAAATATTAAAGACAAAGAGCTGTTCACAATTGTGGCCAAGGGTCAATATAGTGCAGCCCTCTAAAGAGACAACTTTTACGAGGCACATGACTTGTCCAGCTTAATGGATCAGTTGAATTTCGAGAAATTGGGTGAATGCTACCCATCCCCAGACATGTGCTATATTTACAGCAATATCGTGGAGCATCAATTTGTTGGAGACACCCAGGCTCGCCTGCTGCGCATTGTACACATTCCCAGCTATAGAGGGAAGAGTTTGAGCATTACATATGACAAGCCCCATTATGTGAATGTTGCGACTAATCTATTAACCAATATCTCAATATATATAAGAACGACTGAGGGATAAAATTTTCCATTCGGTGATGGGAGCTTAACAGTGGAGCGACACTTTCGTCACATTCAGTTATAATGATCCGAAGGCCTTTCACAGTCTATCAAGGGATGAGATATCAGCGTGGGAGTGGGCTTGGATCCATTTTTTCAACCATACTACGCACGGCTGTCCCATTCTTGAAGAGGGGTGCTAGATTCCTCGGGAGGAAGGCGTTAGAATCAGGTTTTAACGCGGTAGAGGACATAATGGGTGGAACTAAACCTAAAGAAGCTCTAGAAAAATATTTAAAACGTATATGGGACGAAATCATCAAAGTTGCGAAGAGAAAAATGCGTAGTGGCGGAAAGAAGAAGAAGAGGGCTGTTAGGAAGAAGTGATTACCAACACGTGGCGCTAAACGTAAAAGGACATCAAAAAAGAAGTGTTCTAAGTGTATGAAACCTATGGCTGATCATTTTTTTAACTGATATAAGCTGAGGACACCGCTCTCACGACGAATCATAGGCTGATTACTACTTGTCGAGAGAGGTGGCACTATTTCTGACTCGTCATGGCGATTCATCCGTGTAGCTCACAATGTTATAAATTGGAGCTGTCCCTCTTTGATATGCCCCCTACACAGGTTTCTCTTGAGCATAGTGACTTTATTACAATTGACCCATTAAACACAATTAGTTCACCGAGTTCCCCAATAGAATTCGTGATACCCAGCTCAGGCTCATACTTTTTTTATCCAAGCTACATGCACATGTACGCTAAACTGCGTATAGCCCATTCAGATAGAACGGACTGCGATGATTGTTACTCTGCATACCCTAAAACCAACTTTCTACACTCCATATTCAGCCAGTGTGAGGTGTATTTAAATCAGGTTAACATCTCGCAGGAACGGGTTATTATCACCTACGAGCCTATCTGGAAAATGTCCTCAACTTTTCAAAAGAAGCGAAGGATACCTTTTTAAGTGCCGAGGGCTATTATCAGACTAAAGATGAAAGTAGTATAAAGGACAAATTTAAAAATTCTAAAAAGAAGATATACGATTGTTTTGGACTGTCTAAAATGTTTAGACAGTAGGTTCAAAAATTCTTAACATATATTCCCAATGGTATAACAGTTGTCAAACTATATTAAAAACCAATTAAAACCTATTAAAACATAACCACAAACCAACCAAAATCAACGAAAATAAATAATTAATTCATATTCGATCTTAATAATTATGTATTCTATTAAAATTCTATATAAATCCATAATATATGTGTATATATACTGTTTCGTTTCCTTCCGAAATTGTATAAACCAACTACGAAGTTTCTAGAAGCTTCTCGAAGAAGCGGAAGTCGTAGGTTAGATTAGTTTCTTAGGAGTCGATTCTCAGCTTTTGCATTGTGAGGAAGTCCAGTTTTCCCCTGATTCCAAGTGTTCCGTTACGAAATTTATTTGCTTTTAGCTTTGATTTAAAGCTTTAGCAGTTTAATTAAGTCTAAAATCTAAAATCCAGTGTCATTTTTTGTGCTTTATCTAAATTATTTTTTCTTGCATAATAATTTAGTTTAGGAGTTATCTTACGATCAAATCATTGAGGACTGTAAGTAATCAATACTTTAATTATTTGTTGGCCTTGTATTTAAGGTAAGCACATTCTGGTATTAATCTAATCTGGTCAATACATTTAAATTTTACTATTATTTATTCATGATTTATTTTGGAAAAAATCTATAACATTTTCTATAAGTACAATCCAAGCTTAGTATTCAAAATTTTAAAACCTGTTAAGAAAGGTGGGTCCTTTCATTTTGCCTGACCTATCATAGCATAACAATCATTCCTTATTTATCGTTTATCTTTGCGTTTTTTATATTTTAAAGTATTAAAGAAAACTAACTTATTAATTAATTCTAAATATAAATCTACCCAACTTTAATCTAAATTAAACAAATTTATTTTTAATTATTTACTTAGTTATTTAACGCGTGGCTTGCTTTTACTATATCTAACCAATTAATTTAAATCTATCGAATAAAGAGTTTAAGCATGCCTTAACCCTTTAAGGACGAGTCCGCAGCATATGCAGTCACCCCTTGTTACCACAACGTATAGGTTTTATTGTTATTCAAAACTAAATATTTTAGTAACTAGTCACTGAAATGATACACATTTTGGGTTCCTTTCTCGACAATTGAATGATATCTATATAAACATGTAGAAACATTTATAGAAACGAGGCATTGTAGTACAATTTATATTTTTATTTCTGGTGGACCTTAAGGTACCATCCGTCGTTAAAGGGTTAAGAGCAGGGTTAAAGATATATTGAAGTCTTAAAGATAAATTTACATTGAAACAATAATTGGATAAAAGAGGAAAAATTAATCAGTTATCCCTAATTTAATTTCTATTTTTATTATAAAGTTATATTAATATTTTTTGTAATAAGGTTTAAAGATATATTGGTGTCTTAAAGCTAAATTTATATTGAAACACAATAATTGGATAAAAGAGGAAAAATTAATAAGTTACCCCTAATTTAATTTCTATTTTGTTTTAAAATTCATATTAATGCTTTTTGTTATAGTTTAAGGATAAAATTGTGTATTATGGCGAAAATTTATATTGAAACACAATAATTGGATAAAAGAGGAAAAATTAAAGGTAACGTTTCAGAATAGGGGCGCCACCTCAAGTTTTGTGTTTTTTCCACCAAAACATGCTAAAACCATTGGTTTCCTGTTGTTTAGGATGAATGTAACCATCGCCATTACAGTAAATTATTGCTTGAAGTGATTTCAACCCCCAACCCCTCTTACAATCTAGGGGGACCACCGTGGGAACCGGGGGTTTTGGGTGGGAGAACACAGCACAAGCAATAATTTACTATAATAGCGATGGTCAGATTTACCCTAAACAACAGGAAACCAATGGTTTTAGCATGTTTTGATGGAAAAAAACCCTTATACCCTGAACCCTATACCGATCAATTTGTGATGCGTGATCTTTACGGGGGCTCCGCCCCCGTACCCCCGAGACCTAAATTATACAAATGATAATGTAATAATATGTTAAGTTATGCACTTTTTTAGTCTCCATCTATGGCACATGACGAATCAAGTTCTCAACACGGCCGCGAGCTCTACTAGCGTCACCGCACATCCGTCACAAATCGAAGCCATTTTCAAACTAAAGTGAATGAACGATACTAGGGTTGTCAACTCAAAATTTCGAATATTCATAGCACTGAAACACTGAAATAGCTATATATATTTTTTCGTAATTTTCTAACTTCGTTTTTTTTACTATGCGACACACGCAATCAACGTATTTTAATGAGAAAAAGAACTTTGTCGTTATAGTATTTTTCAAAATTTTGCTTAATTAAGTGGCGCCCGTATTCTGAACCATTACCAAATTAATAAGTTAACCCTAATTTAATTTCTATTTTTTTTTATGTTATAGTTATAGTTTATATTATAGTTTAAGGATAAAATTGTGTATTATGGCGAAAATTTGTTTTTGTATTAAACTTAGTTTATCTTATTCAATTTTTTAAAAGACCACCTACCAAATGTCAAATTGGCCTCGTGGCGTTCCACCACCACGAGAAGCTCAATAGAATAACTATTGGCATTGACTTTTTTGAGACCTTGTCAGTCTACCCCTTGGCCCCATAAACGTATGTGTTTATGTTTAATAGCTGTCTATTGGGTCGTATTTAGAGACTTTGTCGGTCTACCAAGAGCTGGTAAGTAAAGCGGTGGTGGTAGTTGTGGTGCTGTGGAGGTGGTTGTGGTGCTGTGGAGGTGGTTGTGGTGGTGGTTGTGTAATATTGCTTCACCATCAATCGTCTAAGTTTCGACGTTTGGTTGTAGCCCTCATATCGATTACGTGGTGTTGATGGGATGACCTCATAAAAGTCTATACTTAGACGATTGGTGGTGAAGTGGTTTTTTTTGTGGTGGTTGTGCTCGTATATATTTTGCTGTTGGAGCTTTGCATGCATCTGTATATATATATATATGTATATATATATATATATTATATATATATATATATATATATATATAATATATATGTGTGTGTGTGTGTGTGTGTGGTAATAGGGGCTGTATGGGCGTATAGTCGGGGAGTGTATGTGTGTTTGTTTGCGCTTTTAATTCGTTCGAAGGTTAGTAATATATACAGGCCATTTATGCCTTCTAAGCCAACTGGCGGATTAAGCCAACTGGTTGATTAGAACTTTATGAAACAGCGGGCGCTCTGGTGAAGTCTCATTGAGCTTCTGCCTCTCGCAGAAGCTGGATGCTCCTTCCTCTCTCTCTCTCTCTCTCTCTCTCTCTTCTCTCTCTCTTAGGTTAGGTATGCCCCTTTCGGTGGGTGAGGCCGTCCCACCTACCCCAAAGACCCTCCTCCTTTCCCTCCCTCTCTTAGGTTAAGGTTACCCCATTGGGGGTGAGGCCGTCCCAACTTCTCCCCAAAGAGGTTAGGTGGACTCCCCCAACTTGCTGGGGGAGTTCCCCTTCATTGCAGCTTAGGGGATAACCCATCACCCCTTTGTTGCATAACCTCTTGCAACATTCACCCCCTTTGTAACATTGATTAACATTTGTAATTGCATTGCACTCTAACATTTTGCGTTCATACTACTAGATGGACTCCCCCCCCCCCAGCTTATTCCAACTGGGGAGATTCCCCCTTTTTTCGGCACCCTGGGGGTGGGGTGGCACCTTGCAACAAGGGGAGAAGGGGGGTTAGTACTGGCACTGATTTGATCAACACTGCAATTGTTCTGAACTCGCCTTGTTTGTGGTCATACTACTGACGGTCTCCCATCCAACTACTACCGAGAGGCCAGTGGTGGCGAGCCTTTTTTGCTGGCGGATCATTTTTGTTACTTTTGATTTTTAAGAAAACGAAATTGGATCACAATAATTTATTTACTTACTAATTTTAGTGAGAAACTTGTTGGATTTTAGCTGTTGTTGTTTTCATTCGAGGTTTATATTTAGTTGACTTTAGTCTCACACATGCAGCACTCATATCTGTGCCAAGGCGATTCCTAGTAGTGGATTTGACGAAATTCATGGAGGAAAACAACGTTTCACATGAATAAGATGAACCAAACTATACGTTTAAAAACGTTTCAATATGTATCACCTATTTATTTCGGTGGGAGAATAAAATAATTTCAAAACTGTAAGGCAGAAAACATCAAAAATTAAAGTCATATTTTATTTAAATAAGAGCTTGTGTGTCACTAAAAACTGCATCGTAGGTCAGTACTTGACCCGCGGGTCAGTGGTTCGCCATCACCGAGTCCTAGACCCATTGTTGCTTAACTTTGCTGATCGATGGGAAGCGGTATTACGACACTGGCCACGACCGTCGTAGCGCCCCTTATATATATATAGTATATATATATATATATATATATATATATATATATATATATATATATATACTGTGTGTGTATATATATGGGATTGAACTCATAATGGTCCCCTGAGGTTTTTCATGATAAACACAGACCGTGCATGGAACAAGGAACTCATCTGGGAAAATTAAATCCACTATAGTCCGAATAATCGCTTTTCCTTTTCCTTGTGGAGATTCATCATTTATTTATTTCACGTGTTTAATTGTGAAATTCATTCTATATATATATGATACACACAGACCGTACATGGAACAAGGAGCTCTTGTGGGAAAATTAAATCCACTATAGGCCGAATAAGTAATGGCAAATGACAAACACGATAGTTTTTCTTTTCCATGATGTTAGCCCGATGTGGGCAATGGGTCACTCGCAAAGAGGCCCCAAAAATATAGCTTACCTCACCAGCTATCTGCAAAGCAGATAGGATCCAGCTTTGTGACAGGATCTAGGGATTACAGCTACACCTAGCCTACTACTGCTCATATTGAGGTTCTGGATAGAAAGCTAGGTATAGCTGTAACCCCTAGATCCTGTCCCAAAGTTGGATCCTATCTGCTTTGCAAATACCTGGTGAGGGAAGCTATATTTTTGGGGCCTCTTTGCGAGTGACCCGTTGCCCACGTCGAGCGAACATCATGAAGAAGAAAAACTATAGTGTTTGTCATTTGCCAAATTCGGACTATAGTGGATTTAATTTTCCCAGAAGAGTTCCTTGTTCCATGCACGATCTGTGTGTACTATATATATATATATATATATATATATATATATATATATATATATATATATGATAATTTTACAATTAAACACGCGAAATAAATAAGTGATGAACCCCCACAAGGAAAAGGAAGAGCGATTCAAGGAATTCCCTGAAGATCTTGAAATCGTTTTTCCTTTTCCTTGTGGTATGCATGATACCTACACACACACACACACACACACACACACACACATACATATATATATACGTATATATTGGAGAAAAATATAAAATGAAATAATTGGCGCTTAATTTATGGGTTATTTTATTCGTGATAAATTTTTAAAAAAAAATACCGTTATCAGTTAACGGGTTTTATATAATTGGATAATAAATGGGGATAGAAGCTAATTGAAATAAACTATTTCACACTTGCACGATTTTTCAGTTTTAAAAGATTTATGAATTAAAATCAGAACCATTTATTATAGATTCATTCTGTTTACGTTTGTACCATCTTTTTTCCTATGTTAAAATTTTAAAATATGAAAGATTTTTCTTTAAAATTTATTGAGCGAATTTTTTTCATATTTCGCACAAATGAAAATACCATTTGTTCCGCTTCAACTGCAATGACGTTTCTTTACATTTTTATACCTTAACTTAATTTGAGGGAGACTATAATAAGTCTTTAGTCGATTCCTTTTTTCTATATAAAAATGGATGTCTTTTCCCGCTTTTATTTTGATTAAATTGCGTTACTGCATTATTGGCGAAAGCCTCTTTATGTTTCAGAGGAACAGAGCCGCAATAACCATTAAACTGAAAGTTTTCATTTTAGGACTAAAAAGTTGAAAGTTTACGGAAAACATTTTTCTTTTATGTGTTATTTTTTCGACGAAACTGAATATATTCATTCAAATTTTATGATAATAAAAAAAACGTTTGGGAGTTGTTAATAATTAGTGTGGAGGGACAGACACTGGCACAGCGCTCAGGCCAAATAATGTGGCCCAGTGCCCTATCTCCTACAACATTATTACCAGTATTATCTGCATTCGAACCCCCGACCTTAGTGGTTTTAATTCGATGATAGGGAAACGGCGTTACCCCTCCTTTAGAGGTTGTAGAACCTCATTCGTAATGGCAAATATTATATGATGGAACGACCTACAACTTTACGTGGAAAGGCAAACTATCTACGGGTCGCTACATCATCTGAAAGCAGAGGACGATCACCCATTCAACTACTGAACAAACCCACTGTCCCTTGAATTTGCCGTTAGTAGTATGGGCGCAAAAGGAGATATTGCAATGCAATTGCAAATGTTGATCAATGTTGCAAAGGAAATGTTGCAAGAGGTTTTGCAACAAGGGGAGGGGTTATCCCCAAGTTGCAATGAATCCCCCCCAGCCCACTTTACATTCGGTTGGTAAGTTATCTTTAAAAACAGCCAGAATACACTCAAAAGCACGCACAAAGAGGGCATCGTTAGCTGTTACGCCAAATACAAGTTTATAAACACTCCTTTCCAATTGAGGGTTTTTCTTACCGTCCCGAGCTTTTCAATCGTGAACTCTTCACTCTGCGTAGCGGCAATTGAAATAATCTTCCAAGTCGTAACGACAGCTACTCATTATATAGAGATACAACTCTTCAGGGTGAACAGTGTAGGCGAGCTCTGCCCTGTACTGCTCAAGTCCTTTGTACCAAAGTTCGGGATATTTCGAAGAGTCTAAACTTTTTAAATAAGCATCCAACTCTAGACCATTCGCGCCTTGTTCATTCCTACATTCGATAAATCCGTCGAGCAGAGCGGTGTATGCGTATTCAAGAACCGTGTCAAAATAAATCATATCCGTAACACGAGCGTCTAATATAGGCTTCAGCTTGCGGAATCCGTCGATTTCAAACATTCTGTCGAAGATGAATCGGTTTCGCGTAGGGACAAGAACGTTATTATCAGATGCATTCTTCCACATCAGCCGTATATAAATGCATGGCTGATCGTTATTTTTACACAACTTACTAATAACGGCATATGAGGGGGCATCATTTTATGACGGTCCTCACCCCACTTCTCAACTATCACGAAGATTCTATTCATCTCCTCAACACTTAAATAAATAACATTACGTTTGTTTACGTGCCTGAAAATCGTTTCAAGTACATAGTTAATGGTACCGGTTTCACACCTGAACACACGCAATGACTTCGTCAAGGACACATCGTACGCGACATTGAGAATGCTTCTCAAAGGAAGTTCCATCGTATTCGAGATGTCCATGTCCAGTCGGTTCAAGCTCTGAGATGACTATGAGCAACCAGTGCGCTGTTTAGCTCGGGGAACATCCGTGGAGGAGTGAGTCACACGGGTGAAACGTGTACGGGTTTGTTCGAACTCGTGTGTTTCGGGGGGGGTGAGCTACACGGGTGAGCGGCTCGGCTCGACGGGGGGAACGAGCCACACCATAAACTGTTGAATCGGGTACGGGTTTGTTCCAACATGAAAGAGTCATGTGAATACTTGTGCCCCATTATACTGGACGATTGTTTAGAGAAGGTTTTCGATACATGAAGCAATACCGGTTTTAACGTTTTATTACTCACACTCCCCAGAATGCGCAGCAGACATTATCGTTCAGAGGATTTTCACGAACTAGACACATTTTATGCAAAATCCGGTGCACTATTTGACAGAAATATATGTCCATATTTTTCATTTTTGCTTAGCAGACGATACTCGTCCCTAAATTCTGTTAAAAACTCACACAGGCCTTTAGCCACAACCTCACTACAAACCTCGTCATCATATATATTAATGTAGTTGTAAAAATACTTAAGATTCTCCATGATGACAAGATTTACATCCTCAACCATAGGATACGAGTACTCGGTATGATGTAACATGACATAATATCACATGTCACAACACTCATCAACAAGACTCACTAACCATAACCGTTGCTTATCTTCTGCACGTGTTGTTTCTTCTACTTTCGGTATATGTGAGCTTTTAGAAAGGTTAGGGCTACAACATAATTCAATACATCGTTTGTACCGAAATCCTACAATGCCCTCGCCAGAATAGCCGTAGAGTATTTGTACCTCTTGTTCCTTCGCACTGGTCAATGTAGCCTTAAAAGTGTCAAAGGAGGGTGGAATAGGGAGTCTTTCAGTATCCACTACATCTTCACACTTTGCCAAATACCACTTCATAAACGTGGGAAAATACACGTCTGAGATCCAGGTCTTGCAGCGGACAAATGAACACGCAGGGAAGAGATATGGTCAGGTAGTGGCAGGAGTCACATGACTGATCATACAGGAGGCGGAGCTTAGAACTTTCTCCGGTACATACGCACACACACACACACACACACAGGAGAAAGTGAAACGCTAATTGAAGCACGATTTATTTAATGAACGAATTATTCAAGGTATATATTTACAAATATATGTAATAAATAAAACATATCGTTAACAATACATATATATATATATATAAATACAATCAAGGCTTAAGGTATCCAAAGGGTACGGTATCGTAGGTACCAGGCACCTGGTAACGTTTCCTATAAGTGTTACGGCACACCTTCGTGCCCCTAAGTTCCTTCACACCCCAGGACATGGGTGGGGGTAGTGGTGCGCACCAACTCGAATGTGATACCTTTCTCCAAAGCATGAGAAGCTGCTGCTGCTGCTGTGGAGGAAGTGCCCGGAACTAAACAGGAATAAGGGGGTATATTTGAGGCAGGTACTATTGTGGGGGTTGTGTCGTAAGACGTAAATTGTTGGGTCTCTACTACTGGGGTTCTAACAACCGGCGCAATCCTGGCGTACTTTATACCTGACGTGGAGGATTCTTCATCATGCTTCCGCTTTGAATTGTCGCATTCTACAGGTATCGCTGGTGAGGGTTCGTCAGCGAGGAAGGATTCTGTAGCTACACGGTTATCGGGGTCATCTGTGATATCGATGAAGGGAGAGCTGTACATCGTAGTCATTGACGGTTTTGTGAAAGAAGAAAAACAAGAATATAAGGAGCAGCACTTAAATTTTTTTATTTTGTAAATGACCCACTTAGGGGTGTGACGTGTTAGAGATGGAATCTGTAGAAAAATTCAGGTTCACAAGCCCATCCACATGTATTATATCTGGCCCTACAGGATGTGGTAAAACTGTGTTTATGCTTAAAATCATTAAAGGTAAGGGGGAAGTGTTCTTAAAATTTGTACATAAATTAATAGGGAGCTACTCAACATACTAGTCAATATTCATCGAGTACCAAGATGATAGTTTGTTCCACAAAGGTGTATCTGACGTTAATTCGTTAAAGGTCATTGTGATTGACTATCTCATGTTAGAAATGGATAAAACGTTTGCCGAGATATTTACGGTGTTCTCCAAGCATCTTAACATAAGCGTATTCTTCATCAATCAGAATCTATTTAAAAAAAAAAAAACATGCGCGATGTGTCGCTAAATACACAATATCTAGTCTTACTCGCACAACGTAGAGATGTGTCACAAATTGGGGTATTAGCTAGTCAAATGTCCCCGAATCAGCGTAAGGAGCTTTTGGAAGTTTATAAAGAAGCCACAAGTCAGCGTTACGGATATTTGCTTTGTGATCTTCACCGGCGAAACACATTTAGGGTGCTTCTAAGAACGAATATATTCCCAAACGATCCTGAAACGGTGTATATTCCAGAATGACAAATAGGCTGAAGAAATATCGTGAATTAATAAAAATCTACCAACGATTTTCCCGGTCAATACAACAGAAGTTTGTTAAAAATATCGACTCCGAATTTTTAAAATGCATCTGTGAAATCTGTCTTAATGTTATAAAATGTAATGTGCCAATGAAACCCCCTCAGAAGGCCCGTTTACGTCGTTACAAGAACATAATACGTGTGCTCGCTCATAAAAGTCAAACTGTGGCAAAAAAAAGCGAATTATTGTACAAAGAGGGGGATCATTCCTCCCCATCTTATTTTCAGTTTTGGGTCTTTTACTGACTAGATTAATATAATAAAGAAAGTGGTAGTGATTCCGCACGAGGTGTATGCTTCATTGCTAAGTTCAAAGATTCCAGACAGGCTCTAGAACCCCGTAAAAGCAGACTTAAAAGAATGGAAAGCGAATTGTCAGCCCTATTAAACAGTGAAAAGTCACATGATGAGATTAGGACCTTGTACCAAGAGGCTCTGCAGAAATTTCTTCAGGAGTACGTGGATTATAAGTATCCTACAGAGATCCCCGTGGTTATTAGGCACAGCGCGAGCAACGATGAGCATGTCGACATAAGGCCTGTGGCCGACGTTAGAGATGACCAACCAAATAATAACAGAACGCAACACATCGAACATGTATTAAAAAGCAGTCTCCCACATACATTGAGGAATAAAGGCTTAGTAATCTATTGAGTGAGGACCCCATCATACAGTACAGTAGACCGATACAGGCGAGGTCATTGTTGAAGGAACAAGGGTACAGGGATCCAATATCGTTGACATTGTCCATAATCTGGTGAGAAAGTTAGACAGGCCCTCACCAACAGGATGGAAGCATATTAAAGCAAGACTACAACAAATAAATGTCCCCAAAATATTGATAGGTAATTTGAATAGATTAAAAGGCTTGGATCAAGTCCCGCATGTGTCACAACTGAGTACGCCATCGCCCTCAGCAGTAGCGTCTCTGAAGAGAAGAAAGAAGAGAACAAACGGCCAACGTTATCCACGTGTCTCTAAAATATGCAAATGGCTAACATATTAAGTAAATGCTATTATGACATTTCTAACTCCGCCTCCTATGGGGGCGTTAATAGACTGTACACTGAGTGTACAGAGTTATTTTCGGAGTAGGGAAAAAAGATGTTGAGAGGTTTTTGCAGGAGGAGGATGCTTACACACTTCATAAGCTGGTGAGAAAAAGGTTTAAAACGGCCAAGACAACAGCGGCTTCGAATGACTCTATTTGGCAAGCGGATTTAACAGACAGGCAAAGATATTCAGTGTATAATGATGGCTGCCACTACATCCTATTCATAATAGATGTATTCTCTTGATATCTGTGGCTAATTCCTCTGAAAAATAAATCGCTTGAAAAAGTTGCTAAAACTATCAAAACGTTGATGTTAAAAGAAGATAGGATTCCTGGCTATTTTTCTACGGATATGGGGAAGAAATTTATAGGCCGTGCTCTTCAGAACATGCTGATAGAGTTTAATATCAGTCACTATACTAGCACTTCTATATATAAGGCGTCATTTATTGAAAGAGTTCAACGTACCATAAAGGAGCGCATGCATTGCTATTTTACACATAAGAACACATACAGATATATAAACATTCTGCGGTCATTGTCGTCGCCATACAACCGTTCACACCACCGTACGATTGGCACAACACCTAACGATGTTTTAGAAAGAGGCGCCCAGTGGTGAGAAGAGATGGAGCACCGCCGACACACTCTACACATTTCAAAATCAATGATTATGTAAGGCTATCACGTTCGGGAAATAAATTCGCGAAGAGATTTTAGCAAAGATGGACACGTGAGATTTTTAAAGTTAGTGCTATGAGACATAAGGCGAGATAATGATGTATTACGTTGAAGATTTGAATGGGGAAGAAATCGCAGGAGGCTTTTACCGCGAGGAGTTGCAGAAAGTGAGATTTAATTTAGAAAAAAGTGTGTTTAAAATTGAAAAAATTTTAGGCAGCAAAGCTTCAGGAAAGAGAAAAATGTACCTGGTGAAATGGCTTGGTTACCCAGAAAGCTTCAACATCTATATAAAAGCTACTGCAATAATGAAGCTTAAAAAGTACGCAACATGCTTCCTACCACTTCTATGTCACACTCCCGTCCTCTTCTTCTCTGTCTGTACATCCTAACAACACTCCTAACAACATTTGTATGAGGTGGGTTTATGTGAACTCCAGTTAGCCACCAAATTTTTAACTCTTGAAAATGATCAGATCATATTTCTGGTCCTTAGAAGAGTCGATAAGTGTGAAAAAATAGGCATAACCTTAGACAATACTATGCGATCAGTCCTGTTCGGTGAGGTACAGTACTATAGTACAAATGTAACACCAGGAATCGGTCATTATGACACAGCCATGGACATTGTGACGGAGTTAAACAAGAGTCTTGAAAGGTCGTACATGACATCCGATTTACTTTTTGAAGTCGTAAACATAGACACGCCTGCACACACGTTGAAGTTAAAATCAACGCTTAGTAGAAATTGTGGCCGTGGGCCGATATAGTGCGGCTCTCTAAAGAAATACCTTTCACTAGACACAACTTGACTTGTCAAGCTTAATGGATCAGTTGAAGATGGAGAAATTGGGTGAATGCTGCCCATCCCCAGACATGTGCTATATTTACAGCAATATCGTAGAGCATCAATTTGTTGGGGACACCCAGGCTCGCCTGCTGCGCATTGCACACATCCCCACCCATAGAGGGAAAAGTTTGAGCATTGCATATGACAAGCCCCATTATGTGAATGTTGCGACTAATCTATTAATCAATATTTCGATATATATAAGAACGATTGAGGAAAAAATTTCCATTCGGTGATGGGAGCTTAACAGTGAAGCGACAATTTCGTCGCTTTCAGTTATAATGACCCGAAGGCCTTTCACAGTCTATCAAGGGGTGAGATATCAGCGTGGGAGTGGGCTTCGATCCATTTTTTCAACCATACTACGCACTAGGGTGTGTCAATTTTGGGGGTGAAATGACTAAATCGAAAATCATGTGATTTGGTTGCAATTTAATGTAATCATTTGGCATAC
Source organism: Bathynomus jamesi (assembly GCA_023014485.1). Classification (NCBI taxonomy): domain Eukaryota; kingdom Metazoa; phylum Arthropoda; class Malacostraca; order Isopoda; family Cirolanidae; genus Bathynomus; species Bathynomus jamesi. Next base: position 379,967 of record JAJOZX010002112.1, read on the forward strand.
AAAATAATATCCTTGCTTCAAAAACAATAAAAAATAACTCCTACCTACATCAATTTTAATTCAAAAATTCCATTTTTCCGTAAATTCGTAACAAAATAACAAATGTGCGCAAACATCCTATCAACATTTAAAGTGGCAATAGGATATCATTCAGAGTCTTTATTTGAAAGTAACCAATGCAGTCATGTCCTTTTTTCTGCGGGTCCTTGACATCAGCATTAGGGCGGCTCGTTTTTACACTTTTTTCGATATTTGATTGGGGTAGTGCGGAAAAGTTGCGATTTGGAGAGAAAATAAAGTGTGTAAAATTTGTTTGATCTACGTCAATACCTTCCGGTGGCGGCGAGTCCTTAAAAATCGAAAAATACGCCTAACGGGGTAGATTGGAAAATGGTTTTAAAGACTTACAAAATAAACAATAAAAATTTCAGCACAATCTGTTAATAACTTCCGGTGGCGTCTTAGCAGTTAAAATATCCAAAATATTGGTTTAAAGCAAGTTTTAACAAGATGTTATACAAATGTTAATTCCGGTATATTTCTGTGCAAACAACCCTGAGAACACTATTATAGGCTTGAATAAATTAATAGCAGTCATTGAATAATGAACATTATATAAAATTTATATAAAATTATATAAAAATTTTGTGTTTTTAGGCCTATTTTTCGATTTTTAAGGACTCGCCGCCACCGGAAGGTATTGACGGAGATCAAAAAAATTTTACACACTTTATTTTCTCTCCAAATCGCAACTTTTCCGCACTACCCCCAATCAAATATCGAAAAAAGTGTAAAAACAAGCCGCCCTAATCAGCATTCGGCTTGCTACTTGCGCTTTGATGTAGCCTTCTCGCCTCTCGTGACTGTAAACTTGACTAGCTGCTTCTGTGACCATTTTCACACATCTCTCCACACTCTGAGTGTGAGAAGGTCACTTTGGCACTTGCATTGGGGCCTCTTTAAGTTGTGTTCAATCTTTGTTTGTTATACATGTTGTCTGTGGTGGCTCCAAAACTTCCGAACTCAAGTTAACTAATTCTGACAATTTCGTGGCATTGACGTTTATCGGAGGTACCTTCCTTGTCTGAACAAAGCAGTCTCCCAGCTGGTCATCATCTAGTGATGTTCCTCTAAGCTTTAGAATGATTTCCACAGCCTCAGTTCGCTCTTTGGTACATTGTCTGCAGAGTATTGCTTGCAAAACTGCCTCTGGCCTAGCATACCAAGCGGACCTTCTCACCACAGGTAACACGATGTCCACCACTACTTTCCTTTGGGTTCTCAGTAGCTGTAATTGAAACAAGATGTGGTTGGGCCCCCTCCATCCACATTGGATTAAGTTTTACATTAAACCAGTGAGGAAGATAAAACCCAATAATAAATTCAACATTCAACATCAAATTCTGTAGCATTTTGCCCTTCAGTGCATGTTTGGAAACCCAAATCCTGCAGAAACGAATAGCTGTAGTTAACCAACGACTGTGACTTACGGGTCCAATCTCCAAGAGCCAGATTTTGAGGCAACTCTCCTGATCTGATTGCTTGAACAATACGATAAGCGTAAGATTGATCCATGCTGAGGTCTTTGATAACTTCTTCAGACAACACTGGAAGGGGAGGGCCTACTTCGACCTTTGGAAATTTTGTATTTATTTCTAATGCCGTTGCTTCATCTAGCATGTTGCCAAGGGGGCCTGACCACTTGTTGTTGCTCTTTGTAGGACCATCAAGTTCCTGGATGAGACGACGAAGAGGTAGTTCCCCTGTGTGAAAATCACATACAATCCAAACAAGCCTTCTTCCAAGTTTTTTCTCTAAATGCGTCATAACACCGCCCTGCCATCCAGTGTTCACCGCAGTTGAGTCTCCACCAACGGCCTGCAGTGAACTGTCAAGTCTCCTTTCTTGAAGCCAACATATTATTTGATAAGCAATTGCCTCTGCATGTTTCTTGCCTTCTACTTCTGCTTCAGGAACAAAGTGAAACAAATCATGGAGTGGACAGATAAGTGGCAGATGCAATTTAACGTAGACAAATGTAAAGTTTTGCATATAGGTTCTCGCAACAATAATTACGCGTATACGATGGATGATAGGGAGTTAGCGAGCGTTGACGAGGAAGTAGATTTAGGCGTACGCGTATCTAAGGATTTAAAGGTTAGGAACCAGTGCTTGGAGTCTTGCGCAAAAGCTAATAGGATGTTAGGTTTCATAGCGCGTAATTTCGAATTTAAATCGAAGGATATTATATTGCCCCTTTACAAGTCCCTAGTCAGGCCTCATTTAGAATATGCAGTTCAGTTTTGGTGCCCGTACTTGCGTGAGGATATTGATAGGTTAGAAAGGGTTCAGCGTCGTGCCACGAAACTTATTCCGTCATTGCGCAATAAGCCTTATGAAGATAGGATTAATGAGTTAGACCTGTATTCACTCGAAACTAGGAGATTAAGGGGGGAGCTTATTGAAGTTTTCAAAATCGTTAATAACATCGATAACGTAAATTTTGACAAATTGTTCACTTTTGATAATAGTAATACTCGCAATAACGGATTTAAGTTGCGTGGCAGGCGTTTTATTACTAATATCGCTAAAAACTTCTTTACGTTTAAAGTAATTGATAAATGGAATAATCTTCCCGCGTCAGTCGTTCATTCTACCAGCGTTAATATGTTTAAGAACCGTCTTGACAGACATTTTAAAGGTATTAACGTTGTTTAATTTAAAAAACAAAGTTAGCAACGGAAGCTCTGGTGGTGGTGCTCGAGGATGAGTCTGTTGACGATGGATGCCAGCTTGTGACATGCCAGCGTGTGATGCCAGCAATAAAATTATTAAAAAAAAAAAAAAAAAAAATTAGACTAACACGAATGTAGATGTAGCTCATAGCGTAAACTAACCCACTTTTTGTTTAACTTTACCTACTTTTTTTTTTTTTCCTCTCTCTCCTTACTTTGCATGTCTCTACCTCTTTTCTTGCATGTTTGTAGTTTGCATGGTATGACAGTGAGTTAAGACTGTTTGCATGGTTTGTAAGCGTTCTTATTTTACTTCTTTTCATCTTTCACCCCTCTCCTATTTTCTCCGACTATTTTTCTGACTTGTCGGCAGTGGCCGGCGGATGATGATGGTGAGACCTTTTTCCTCTTTTTCTGAATGAATGTTAACCCACGAATGATAGGTGTTGCTCCTTATTTAACCCCTTCTTCTCTTCTCTTAACCCCCTACTCTTTCCTTTCTCTCGGGCTAGCCTTAGAGTGGATCTTAGGGTCTTTGTTAGCCTTAGCTTCTGTAGATCTGTAGATCTCTTCTTCCATCAAACAAAAGGCAAGAGAGACCTTCCTCCTTCAAATCTTTTTCATGCTGATCAGATATTTCCTTCATTATATTTTCTTGTGCTCTTCTTATCTTATTATGATCTATCACTAAGGATGTATCCTCTCGGCTGATGAGGCCTGCATCTATCCAAGCGGCAGTGGCAATCTCTGCAGTCTCTCGTAGCCCCGTATGGTGGCGAATACTGGCAAGGGCAATGTTTGAGATGTCTTTAGTGTTATATTTCATTCTCTTCGGCGAAGGTTCAGATGGCATTTTGGAGCTATCATCTGATGTTGCTTCTTTCTGTTCATCTGAAGAGCTTTCAAAGAAGTGAGAAACCTCTTGACAGAGCTCTTCATCTCTTTGGGTGGCTTTGGACTCTTCTTTTTCTTCCTTTCTTCCCTCTCTCGGATTTTCTCTTTTCTTAACAATAACAATCTGTTTTTTGGTTTCTGAATAATCTGCCGAACCAATCTGCATACTTCCTTGGCCTCCTGCCTTTGTTCTCTGCGCCTTTATGAAAGCCAGCTCCAAAACAGGGATCTTCTTCTCACGAGGACAGCGACAATCAATGTGAGGGTGAGGTTCTCTTCTGCATGAGGGAGAACAGTTGGCTTCAGAACACAACTCTATGGGACACTGGCAGTTAAAAATGTCAAGAAGAGTATCAAGTGTGTTCAGAAATTTATTTTTCTTTGCTAGTTTTCCTTTACCAAGTGATGTCTCAACTGTTTTGTGCCACAGCTTTGTTAATTTTAGCTCAATAGTTCTATACTGACTGAATACAGGTGGTTTGAATAACACATTAGCTTTTTTCCACTGATGCAGAAGAGGGGGAATCATGTCCCTTATGAGATCTTTCTCTGTGTAGTTCCTTCGATCCTTTGTATTTTGTTCACGAAGGAGTAACCCTAGTCTCAGCATGTCTCGCACTGTTGGTAGTTCTGATACGGGAAGCTCCTTGCCTGTACCGACTAACAGGCTCAAGTGGCATGACGACTGACCTCTTGCCTTCAATTTTGGCATCTTAGGAATATCTGAAAAGAAAGAAAAACATTTAAGTATTTTATATCAATTACGAAGTTTCAAAGTTTAGTCATTCGATGTTCTAAAATTCAATAAAAAAATATTTCATGGGATTACAACATAATTAGACAGAAGAATATGATAATAATAAATAATTGTAATAATCAATAATCCATACTTACAGTTAAACTGTAGTATTCGTCTAGTAGAATAACTATGAAGTAGGTACAAGAGCAATAACAGCAAACCACCGTCTATGACATCTAAGAGGCAACTGAGGACTGAGAGTGAGGGACAATTCTATTCATGTTGTGACTTGTACATTGTACAACAACTATGTAACCTTGAAAACACTCCACATGCGATCAGTGGGATAATTCTGTGACAGATGAATAGTTAATCAATTTATGTCCTATTATTTAGTAAAAGAGTCAATTTCTGAAACTTTAAGGTAAAATTGATGTAGGTAAGGGTCATTTTATTTCATTTTGGTTGGCCAATTTCAAGTTTTGACATGAAAAGACTATATTTTCACTACCAAAATTGATTTGAAAAAAGTTGACAAAATTGACACACCCTACTACGCACGGCTGTCCCATTCTTGAAGAGGGGTGCTAGATACTCGGGAGGAAGGCGCTAGAATCAGGTTTTAACGCGGTAGAGGACATATGGGTGGAACTAAACCTAAAGAAGCTCTAGAAAAACATTTAAAACGTACACGGGACGAAATCATCAAAGATGCAAAGAGAAAAATGCGTGGTGGCGGAAAGAAGAAGGTTGTCAGGAAGAAGGGATTACCAACACGTGGCGCTAAACGTAAAAGGACATCAAAAAAGAAGTGTTCTAAGCGTATGAAGCCTATGGCTGATCATTTTTTTAACTGATATAAGCTGAGAACACCACTCTCACGAATCATAGGCTGACTACTACTTGTTGAGAGAGGTGGTACTATTTCGGACTCGTCATGGCGCCTTTCATCCATCCGTGTAGTTCACAATGCTGTAAATCGGAACTGTCCCTCTTAGATATGCCCCTACTCAGGTCTCTATTGAGCATAGCGACTTTATTACAATTAATCCATTAAACACAATTAGTTCGACGCGTGCCCCTATAGAATTCATGGGAGTGCAGACAAAATGTCGACGGACTAAATGTCGAACGGACAAAGTGTCGAACGGACAAAGTGTCGAACGGACAGAGTGTCGAAAGGCATATAAGGAAACAAAGAAAAAGAAATAAAGAGAAAGACAAGGGGGAAAGTGAGGATATAGTTTAAAGTTTATAGTTTACCAGAGTGTCGAAAGACATATAAAGAAACGAAAAAAAAATACGAGAAGATAAAGGAGAAAGTTAGGATATAGTTTAAAGTTTATAGTTCACCTTCCAAGCACTCATTATCCCCCACTTCCTTTTCAAAATCCAGATGTAAGATAATACTTTTCAGACGGAGGGTTAAACACGAGTAGTCTGAAAACCGATTCATTACGGTGTCTGAGAAGTGCAGATCAAGTTAATGTCCAAAATCTGTGAATTTTTGAGAAAGTATTACCCTTTCATAATGGAAATCATTAAGACAAACATGGGAGGAAAGAAACTCATACATGAAGGATATGTTTATGTAGTGGACAAAAAGAACGAAGATAGAATATTTTGGAGATGTGAAAAACGTGGTTATTGCAGCGGTAGAGTTATAACGATTGAAGAAACAATCTCTTCTACTAAACGTCATTGCCATCCGCCTGAGATGGTCCACATTGATGCTCTTAAAGTAAAAGAAACAATGAAAGAAAGTGCAAAACCTTCTGAAGAAATAACATCCACTATAATTAATAAGTGCACAAATGACATTCCTGTCGATGTATGTGGAACATTACCCAAAAAAGAATCTCTTGCACGCACAATAAGAAGAGCGCGCAATTCAATATCTGCCGATGAAGATTTGACTGTAACAACAAGAGGGGAACAATTTTTATTATTTAAGAATGAAGAAATTAGCATTTACTGTACCACAAAAAATCTCCGTATTCTGGAAACAAAGAGAAGATGGTTTAGTGATGGTACATTTGATTGCGCCCCTATTAGTAAGCAGCTTTACACCATTCACGCTATTGTTGCAGAAAATAAGACTTTACCTCTTATATATTGTGTCACAACCAAAAAAGATGAGAACACATATGATACAATATTTAATTTCTTACATGGATATAAATTAAACCCCATTTCAATTACTATTGATTTTGAACGCTCTGCTATTAACAGCATTAAGATCTTTCCAGATACCGCGATTTATGGATGTTATTTCCATTTCGGGCAATGTTTGTGGAGAAAAATACAATCTTTGGGGCTGCAAAATTGGTATAATGAGCCAGCAAATGCATTGCTAAAAAAAAATCCAAGCATTTGCATTTGTTCCACCGGATGATGTATATACTCTTTTTAACGATCTAATGGGATCTCTTGATGAAGAAAGTGACGATACATTAGGAGAATTCTTGCAGTATTTTGAGACTACATGGCTAGGTGTTGTTCAGCGAGGAAGAAGGAGAAAACTTAGGTTTGAAGTTGATTTATGGTCAGTTTATGAGAGACTTGCCAAAGATCAGCCCAGAACAAATAACGCTCTTGAAGGCTGGCATAATGCCTTCAAGAGAAGAGTCATGATTAGCCACCCTACCGAAGCGAAGCTAATTAATAAAATTCGACTGGAGCAGGCAAGCACAGAAATGGCTTTAGAGCAAACATTCCAGGGAGGGAATATTGAAAGAAAAAATAAGAAATATACTTCAATAAATCAGCGTTTAAAAACAATATTTGAAAGTTATGACGTTCAAATTGGATTAGATTATCTAAAAGCAGTAGCTCATAATTTATAATAGTTTGAAATTGATTGATAAACACGTCGCCTTCTATTATTACTAATATTATTTCCTTTGAAAAATGATTTTTATTAAGCACAATAAATTTTTAATCCATTTTTATAAATCACAATAAATTTTTCTCTCATTTTTAATAATCACAATAAATTTGTATCACATTCATGTATTTATTCTGCAACCTTGAATCTTTAAAATAAATTGTTCGTTCGACATTCTGTCCGTTCGACACTCTGTCCGTTCGACATTTAGTCCGTCGGCACTTTGTCCGTCGACACTTTGTCCTACATTCATGATACCCAGCTCAGGCCCATACTTTTTTGATCCGAGTTGCATGCACATGTACGCTAAACTGCGTATAGCCCATTCAGATGGAGCGAACTACGATGATAGTTACTCTGCATGTACTGAAACCAACTTTCTACACTCCATATTCAGCCAGTGTGAGGTGTATTTAAATCAGGTTAACATCTCGGCAGGAACGGGCTATTATCACCTGCGAACCTATCTGAAAAATGTCCTCAACTTTTTAAAAGAAGCGATGGACACCTTTTTAACCGCCAAGTGCTATTATCAGACTAAAGCTGAAAGCAGTATAAAGGATAAATTTAAAAATTCTAAAAAATAAATATACGAGTGTTTTGGGCGTCTTCATACAGACTTCACGTTCCAGGAGAAACTGCTTATGAACGGCTTTGACCCGAAACTAAAGCTCAACCGCACGAGTCCTGAGATCTACATAAATCTGGGACCTGATCAAGAAGAGGGCGCAAAACCCGTTGTGATTCACATCATAGAGACTTATTTACGTGTACGGCGAGTGAAATTAAGTTCGCCGAAATATGTAGAAATTGAAAAAAATTTAATACACGCAACAGTAAAATACCCAATTAACAGAGTACAGAGTAAACTATACACGGTGCCCGGCGGGTTGGTCTCGAAGCAGATAGAAAACGTGGCCCTGGGAGTTCTACCTAAAAGGATATTAACTGGAATGCAGGATCACGCTTTGATGAATGGAAAATATAAAAAAGCGTCTTTAAATTCGAGAAATTCGGCCTTAAAAATATAACTCTAGACGTAAATGGCGTCGCATTGGGTGGGGCCTATGATTGCTGATTACTCATCAAACGCTGTGTTCCCTCTCTGTGCGAGAGCTTATAGTAGTCTGGGTCATAATGCCGTGCCTGTGACGAGCATGGGTTTGGCGTAACGCAGAAAGAATTTCTCGAAGAATTTAACCTTTACTCATTTGATATTACCCCTGACTTATCTGCTAGTATAAATACACACATAAGTCCACAACAAAGTGGGAATATCTCAGTCAGGTTGGAATTTGCTAACCCTATAGACGCGCCTATTAGTGTACTCGTGTACCTTGAATCACAGGCTCTAATAGAAATTGACCTTTTCAGGAACGTGGTCACAGACTTTTAAAATGGACGCAAATACACTCCAGAGAGTAATGAAAAGTGACCGAATCACACGCTCCAAATTTATCGGCGTGTTTGCGAAGAATGAAATATTGAAATTGCTAACTATGAGAGATTGGTATGGGATTATCGTGAACACCGACATTGTTGGTAACATGGGAATTCATTGGTTTGCAATCTGTTTTAAAAATAGGGAAAGAATGTACTATTTTGATTCACTTGGCACTCAGCCCTGGAGTGACCCTGTGGTTGTACAATTTATCGAACAGATACATGTCTCTGAAATTGTCTGGAACCCTTACCGCCTCCACGAATATTTTAGAAATACTTGTGGCATGTATTGCCTTTCATTTCTCCTGCACATGTCAAGTGGGAAGAGATTTATAAATTTTTTTAAATTATTCGATTTGTGCAACACTGAGATGAATGATGAAACTATGCAAACAAATAAAAGAAAGGTTCCCATATGTTCGCACTCGTTGTATTGTGCAAAGGTATATATATATTTGTGACTATATTGTGTAAAGGTGTGTATATATTTGTAACTATATTGTGTAAAGGTGTGTATATATTTGTAACTATATTGTGTAAAGGTGTGTATATATTTGTAACTATATTGTGTAAAGGTGTATATACATTTGTAACTGTAAAATGTCTCCATTAAGGCTTATTTAATGGACGCTAGTTCTGTAAGCCGCGTTGTACATGTTTTCTTCCATTTAATGAATTAAATGAAAATACAATGTGTTTTGTTCTTAACCCCAAAAAACTTACATTAGTTCCTCGATGACGTGCCATTCGTTAGACCGGATGTGAGCCAATACCTCGACCTCGGTATTCAGGTCCCTGGGTTGGCTGTGCGGTAAAGCCTCGAAATCATTTATTCCCCTTTCATCAAAACGAAAAGTAGCTATAACACGATCAAGTTCCGCTTCGGTCCTTTAAGGAGAAATTAACATGATTAGCTCCTACTTGATCATTTAAAGTTAAGTTAAATTAAAGTTTAATTATGCCTGGTTAGGCTACGCTAGGTTAGGTTATATTAAGAGATGAATGGCAAAACGCTGGATGTTGGAATCCCCGTTAAACCGTAGGTCTAGGGTGGGGTGAAAAGTTTGACCTCCTGGGATAGGTTAGGCTAGGTTATATTATATCCGGATAGGTTACGCTAGGTTAGATTATATTATGTCCGGTTAGGTTAGATTATATTATAAACGTTTAGGTTATGCTAAGTTAGGTTATATCACGCCCGTAACGATCCCTGGTGTTAACACATACAACCGTGTATATATATATATATATATATATATATATATGGGGAGGGAGCTACAATAAGAGAATACGCTGGGGTGTTGGATTCCCCGTTAAACCTTACGTCGAGGGTGGGGTGAAAAGTTTGACTTTCTGGACTAGGTTAGGTTAGGTTATATTATTATAAACGAGAAAGAGCCCTGGGATTAATTTTTCGTTGTAGAAAACAGGAAATACTCCGAATAAAAGGAAAAAATTAGATTACTAAATAAATTATAAACGAGAAAGAATCCACCATGGTTAGGTTAGGTTAGGCTAGGTTAGGCTATATTATTATAAACGAGAAAGAGTCCTGGGCCGATATATATATAGGCTAGGTTAGTTTAGGCTATATTATGTCATGGTTAGGTTCAGTTCTGTTAGGTTAGGTTAGGCTAGGTTAGGTTAGGCTATATTATGTCCCCGCTAGGCTATGCTAGGTTAAATTATATTGTGGCCGGTTAGATTCAGTTGTGTTAGGTTAGGTTAGGCTATGCTAGGTTAGGTTATATTATTATAAACGAGAAAGAGTCCCGAGATTAATTTTTTCGCTGTAAAAAAACTCAGAATAAAAGGAAAAAATTAGATTACTAAATAAATTATAAAAAGAAAGCGTCCACCATGGTTAGGTTAGGTTAGGCTAGGATAGGATATATTATATCTGGTTAGGCCATGCTAGGTTAGGTTATATTACACCCGGTCAGGGTATGCTAGGTTAGGCTAGGTTATATTATATCTGGTTAGGCTATGCTAGGTTAGGTTATATTATGAACCGGTTAAGCTATACTAGGTTAGGCTAGGTTAGGTTATATTACATCTGGTTGGGCCATGCTAGGTTATATTATGACCCGGTTAGGCTATGCTAGGTTATATTACACCCGGTCAGGCTATGCTAGGTTAGGTTATGCTATATTATGTACCGGTTAGGCTACGCTAGGTTAGATTATATTACGACCGATATATATATATATATAATATATATATATGGAGGGAGTTGCAATAAGAGAAAACGCGCAGCATATTGTAATCACAAAGCAGATATCGTTTCACTTCGTCTTATTATGAATTTTAAAAATTATAATACTTGCAATGAATGAAACGTATATACCCCGAACCACAAATTATTTCTTAATTACGTACATCTCTGTGACGTCATTATCGGGAAAATTGTTCTCGCCGTCAGAAATTTCTGCAACAGTCTGCGTTGAAAGTAGTTCATTCCGGTCTACAGCGTTGAAAATTACCCGCTTTGCCACGGCGTAGAAATCTTTATCATCAAACAATTCCGGAGAGATGTAGAGCTGCTGCGATTTGCTCATGGCGAGATATTTCTAAAGCACTGTTCGATAAAAACAACTGAATTGGAAGCCTGTGATGAAAATTCCTCCTTTTATAGAAGGGGTCGTAATTGTGAACATCCCACAATACCCGAATTGCGAGTTTCCTATTGGTTATCGGTGAAATTTGGGCGATCTATAATGTGTGAGTGATGCCATGCACCAGCCAGCGGTCCTGGGGCTCCGCCCACAGGGTTGTGATTGACTGGCCCATGAAATCTGGGGCGTGTCAGATATACCCATTCGTAGAGACAGAAGCGCTTTGCTTGGAAACAAATCTTGCTTTCTGGGACGCCGATGAGATGGGTGGGAGAAGGGAAAATGGTACAACCATTTATATGAGGTTTAACGATGCTGGAAAATAAATTTGTAAATCGGTTTATGTTGGCCCATCTAAAATAGATTCAAAAAATTTATTATTTCTTCTGAAAAATAATTCGTCAGAAACTGGAAGATAATTTTAAAAATCAATTACCCATGAATTCGAAACAATTCTCGTAGGTATAAAATTTGACATCGGTCTAAATAAAAATGAAAAAATCATCTGTGCGTGAAGGCTCGACCTACCGTATTATATACTGGGGAGTATTAGGTCCTCACCTGTATAGCTGTCAGGTAGTCAGAAAAGGAAGGGTTTTAGTGACAATCGAAGATATATTTGGAATTCGGGTACAATTCGCGTATGTTGGAGAGATAGAGAATCGCTAAACTGGAAAATAAATTGGCCGTGAAGCATGGATGTATCATAAGCGTGTGAGTTTAATCTTTATGGTGTCTATGCCATAACCTGGAAAATAGCTCTTAATGTATATATATATATGAGAGAGAGGGGGGAAATAACAAATAGATAAACAACATGACCGAATGTTGCAATACAGTTTAACAGGGGAATTTAATCATTTAAGATATGGAAAGGTCTGAACTCAAACCCCCCAAAAGTGGAAGAAAAGGTTTTCAGCTGGGAGAGATGGAGAGCGAGATAGAGAGAGAGAGAGACGTTCTGTTTGGAAATATTATTCTATCAATTGTTTTATTATCATCATCATTTTTATATATATATATATATATATATATATATATATATATATATATATTATATTATATTTATTTATATTTATATTTATATATTTATTTATATTTATATAATTTATTTATATTTATATATATTTATATATATTTATTTATATTTATATATATATATATTTATATACATATATATTTATTTATATATATATATATATATATATATATATATATATATATATATTTTTTAGTATATATATTCCTCGTTTGTATTTCTTGTATTATCGAATGTACATTTCATGAAACTAATTCCTATAATTCGTCTAAATAAATAGAATGATGTAATGGTGTTTTATTTAGTTCTTTGATTGTAAACGATATTATTATTTAATTATACCAAGTGGCTGCCTTCTAAGCAGACTGATGGATGTAGGTACGTGTGTGTACAATAATAAGAGTTTCGCTGATTGTAAAATACGTGATAAAGAACAATTCGTACTTGCTAGTCCCGGTGATGGTAGGCGACATGTAAAATAATCTTCCTGTTAAACGATGGAGGAAATTGTTTCTGTTTATATATTTGCTGTGTGAGCGCTTTTTGTAGTAATTAGTAATTTCTGTGGTAAGTGATAAATATTATTTTTCACAAGATGCCGTTATTCTCAATAAACGGTCTTATTCCGCTCCCTGTATATTCAGAAATCATGCATAAATGGTATATATATATATATATATATATATATATATATATATAATTAAAGGGCTTTACACCCATCTCTAGATATCTGTGGGCAGTCGTGATCAGTCTTTCTCAGTCGTGATCAGTCTTTCTCAGTCGTGATCAGTCTTTCCTTGTGAACAGACGTGTTTTATCGAGTGTCGAGTGTTACCAATTGAATAAGTGGTTTTCGTTGAAGTGTTTTAAAAAAAAAAAGTGTTCCGTGCATTCTTAACTAAATTACTTCGTGCTACTAATCATTCATTAACGAATATATTTCATTTATTGACGTTATTCAGTACTATATTATTTGATCAAACCAAGGCTACTGCCTTGTTTGTTTTTCAAATCAATCTGAAAACGTGCAGTCACAAGGTTGAAATTCCCTTGGTTTGCCTTTGTTGTTTTTCAAATCTATCATAAACGTGGCGTCTTAAGGTTCAGTTTTCCTTCACACACTACCTGACCTCCAAAAGGGTCACCTACCGTGGGAAAAAAGGATTAAGTCAGTAAACAGTGACCAGATAAGTTTCATTTAATACTTTTTCTTTAACATTTCTTTCGTCGGTAGCTTAATTCTATATTAATTTAGTAATAATTCTATATTAATTTAGTAATAAATTTGTGTTACAAGAACCTGTTTCTGCGTTTCAAGAACGCGGTAGACCTACGTCGTAATTTATTAATTTCCAAACGCTCGTTTTTTTTTTTTTTTTTTTTTTAACTAATTAAAAGCATGGCACCCCCGTCAAGTACTTGCAGTCGCTGTGAAGGGAAATTTGCTGCTTACGCGTTTACAAAGGCTAATAATAATGATCAGTTAGTTTGCAGGTGGTGCTCAAGCATGGAAGTGCTGAGGAACGAGTTAGAACGTGAGAGGGAGGCCAGGGTGAGACTTGAAGAAAGCGTGATGCTCCTGACTGCAAAATTAGAATCCCTTGAGACTCCAGTTACGACCCCTCCTGCCTCAGTTTCTATTAATAATATAAATAGTACTAATAGCCCTCTCTCTTCCCTAGTTCCCAACCCTTCGTTCGAGTGCGAAATGGAGCCCCATTGAGAAAAGCAAAGACTTGTCTACCAGTAATAACAAGCAATAAGTTTTCTGTTTTAGGGTTCGAAGATACTGATGAACCGGAAATACGACTCGTTGGTGATTCCATTGTTCGAGGGCAGCTCGAGGAATTCTGTGGGAGAAACCCTCGTCGTAGGCGCCGTTACTGCTACCCTGGTGCAAGGGTGGAGGATATAACTAATAATGTTGACCATTTTACAGACAGTACCGCCGAGGACACAACGTATGTTATTCATGTCGGTACTAATAACGTTTTAAATTCTAGATCGGAAGAACTGCTGGCTAGGTACAGGGACTTATTAGAGCGACTAAAGGAGAAAACTAATAAGATTGTTTTAACAGGTATACTTCCTCGAATTATACAACGTAACGATTTCTACAGCAAGGCGACCTATATTAACAATAACCTAAAGTCTCTTTGCCAACAGGAAAGAGTGCATTTTGCAAATTTTTGGAACAGTTTCTACGGCAGGAGGGACTTGTTCCTCGAAGATGGACTTCATCTTAATGACGTTGGAGCTGCGCGTTTAGGAAGACTGTTTCATAATACTGTCTCTTCTTTTCAGGCTGCCGTAACTCGAACGGTCCCAGCGTAAATTCCTCTTATTTCCCCTGCGCTCGCGAAGGTGTCGTAATTACAAACAATTTGAAGGTTCTATCCTTAAATGCTCGTAGCCTACGAAATAAAATAAATGAATTTTTTTCTTTAATTGCTTGTAAAGACTATGACTTAATTGCGATAAACGAATCGTGGCTTAGCACTGAAACACGTGACTTTGTAGGGGAGTATCAAATTAAAGGTTATAGACTTTTTGTTAAAAACAGAATAGGTAGGCGAGGATGCGGTGTTATGTTGTATATCAAAGATAATATTGCGAACGTTATAGAAGTAAAGCACTCAATTCCAGAACCGATAGATTCGACTATAGCAGAACTTAAATTAAACGACTTCAAACTTCTTGTTGCGGTTATATATAGGCCCCCTAATCAAACAGCTGATACGGACGAAGCGTTATATCGTGAACTAAAGAGAATAATCGGTAGTGAGCAGGCTCTAGTTATGGGTGACTTTAATTAGCCAACGTGAATTACGATACAATGCAGGGAGACGCGGAAGGTAATCGTTTAGTTAATTTTCTCGAGGATAGCTTTCTTATTCAAAAGGTTGGGGAACCTACGAGGTTGGACAGTATTTTAGATTTAGTAATAACTACGGATGATAGGCTAATTACTGATCTTCAAGTAATAGAACCGTTAAGCAATAGCGATCACAATATGGTAGAGTTTATCCTCGCATTAAGTCACTCGAAACCAACTAACTCGACTAAAATTCCTAACTTCCAGCACGCAGACTTTTGTAAATTTCGAAATAAATTGTCACACGTCGTCAATTGGGAAAACGTGATGGGGAACTCCAACGCAAAACTAATGTGGGAATCGTTCGAAACAGTATTTAGGACTATAAATGAGGAATGTGTACCGTACAAAATTAAGCGTGCGAAAGTAAACAACAAGCCCTTGTGGTTTACTTCTAGAGTACGAAACATTATAAAGAGTAGAGATAGGGCTTATAGGCAACATAAGTGCGATAAAGACAATTTGTTGTTACGAAAAAACTACATATCTCTGAGGCGTGAAGCGAAAAGAGGAATAAAAAAGTCCAAGCGCGAATTTGAAATCTCCATAGCTCGTGACGGTAAAGAAAACCCCAAGTGATTCTTTCAATACGTCAATAATAGAAATCCAGTAAAAAGTGTCTTGGGTCCATTGAAAAATGTAAACGGAGATCTAGTTTCTAAAAACAAGGAAATGGCTACCTTGCTAAACGAATTTTTTACGTCAGTTTTTACTATAGAAGATGTAACGAATATCCATACGGTCATAGACATAATACCTTTTGATAATGGTAATATTTTGGATAATATTGTCGTTAGTGAAGGGGAAGTAATGCGCTATATTGATAAAATGAAAACGCGTAAATCACCGGGTCCGGATTCCATATATCCCATTCAACTAAAAGAATTAAAAGATAGCATTGTTCTGCCGCTAACAAAGATTTTTAATGCGTCTATTTCTGAGGGGTGCGTACCAGATAATTTCAAGTTAGCAAACGTAACACCTATCTTTAAGAAAGGCGATAAAGGTGCGGCGGGAAATTATACGCCAATCAGTTTAACGTCTGTTGTAGGTAAGCTACTTGAATCAATAATTAGGGATCGTATAGTCGAACACTTAGAAGTGCATAATCTGGTTAGAAACAGGCAGCACGGTTTTAGGCGAAACAAATCTTGCTTAACTAATCTTTTAGAATTTTTCCAAAGCGTGGTTGACATTTACGATAGACATCGGGCGGTTGATGTAGTGTATTTAGATTTTCAAAAAGCGTTTGACACCGTGCCGCACAAAAGACTCATTGAAAAAACTAAGGCTCATGGAATCAGGGGTGTAGTAATAAATTGGCTAGAAGAGTGGTTGCGAGGCAGGAAACAGAGGGTGGTCGTTGATGGAGCGGAGTCGTGTTGCGCTAATGTAGCGAGTGGCGTTCCTCAGGGTTCTGTATTGGGCCCCTTGCTTTTTCTTATATATATTAACGATTTAGATGTCGGCCTAGTCAGTACAGTTTCAAAGTTTGCGGATGACACGAAGCTGGGTGGTAGGGCGATTAATGACGAAGATAGAGGTAAAATTCAGGAAGATCTGAATAAAATCGTTGATTGGTCAGTCACATGGCAAATGAGATTTAACGTGGATAAGTGCAAAATTTTACATATAGGTTCGCGTAACTGTAATTTTGCGTATAGTATGTCAGGGAAAGATTTAACAAGCGTAGAGCAGGAAAAAGATTTAGGAGTTATAGTCACTGGTGATTTAAAAGTAGCGAAACAAAGTACAGCAGCGGTCAATAAGGCGAACAAAGTGTTAGGTTTTATAGCTCGAAATTTTGAGTACAAATCGCGCGATATTATAGTTCCTCTTTATAAATCATTAGTTAGACCCCATTTGGAATACGCGGTCCAATTTTGGAATCCGCATATGCGCAAAGATATAGACAAAATCGAAAGAGTTCAAAGACGAGCAACTAAGATGATTCCGTCTCTTAGGTCAAAGTCGTACGAGGATAGGCTTAAGGAGTTAAAATTGACTACACTCGAGACTAGGAGGTTAAGGGGTGATCTAATCCAGGTTTCCAAAATTATGAATGGGTTTGATAACGTAGATAGAGATAGCTTTTTCGAAATATCTCAATATAATACGACTAGAAATAACGGGTGTAAGTTGACAAGTAGAAGGTTCGAGACAGCAGTTGCGAAAAACTTTTTTACGCATAGAATAGTTAATACCTGGAATAGTTTGCCGGTAGGAGTAATTACTAGCACGTCTATAAACATGTTTAAAAATCGATTAGACACGCATGATGATAGAAAGGGTATAGTTTAAGGTAGT
>JAJOZX010002112.1:402500-427500 GCA_023014485.1 Bathynomus jamesi
GCTCTACGCTTGTTAAATCTTTCCCTGACATACTATACGCAAATTTACTGTTACGCGCGAACCTATATGCAAATTTTGCACTTATCAACGTTAAATCTCATTTGCCATGTGACTGACCAATCAACGATTTTATTCAGATCTTCCTGAATTTTACCTCTATCTTCGTCATTAATCGCCCTACCACCCAGCTTCGTGTCATCCCGCAAACTTTGAAACTGTACTGACTAGACTAGGCCGACATCTAAATCGTTAATATATATAAGAAAAAGCAAGGGCCCCAATAACCTGAGGACGCCACTCGCTACATTAGCCCAGCACGACTCCGCTCCATCAACGACCACCCTCTGTTTCCTGCCTCGCAACCACTCTTCTAGCCAATTTATTACTAACCCCTGATTCCATGAGCCTTAGTTTTTTTCAATGAGTCTTTTGTGCGGCACGGTGTCAAACGCTTTTTGAAAATCTAAATACACTACATCAACCGCCCGATGTCTATCGTAAACGTCAACCACGCTTTGGAAAAATTCTAAAAGATTATATATATATATAAAAGTTTATATATATATATATGTATATATATATATATGTATATATATATGTATATGTATATGTATTATTATATGTATAATATATATGTAATGTATATATATATATTATATATATATATATATGTATATGTATATGTATATATGCACACACACACACACATATATATATATATATTATATATATATACTGTATATGTGTGTGTGTGTGTGCATATATATATACTATACACTCATATATATATATATATGTTTATATATATATATATAGGTACATATATATATATCTATGTGTATATATATATATTATATATATCGGGTGGTCCGAAAAAAATGACGCATTTTTTAAAAATTAATATCTCAGTAACCCCTTCCTTATCATGACAATTTTTATATGCAAGATACTTTCAAACTTCTTTTTTTGAATGCAAGAAACGAATTCTGATATCTTTTATAGTTTTCTCGCAATTAACAAAAGTAACAACATGGGTCAAAAAAACAAAAATCGCAATTAATATCCGTTTTTTATACGATATCATTTTTTAACGATATCATGCGATATTTTTGCAAGTTATTACAAAACTCTACAGGAATGAACAAGTCAAATTGTGGATATTTTTATTTTTTAACATTCGTCAGTACCCTTTGAATGTTTGTCAGAGGAAGATGGTATTCTCATTAAAAATTGTTACTGTGAAAAAGGATGGAAGACTGGAAGGTTAGTGCAAGAGTTTTCCCGGCAAAAAGTGGAAAAGGCGTGCAGTGGAAAGACTCTTAAAGAAGATTCGCGAATCGGGAAGTACTGCCAGAAAACCAGGAAGCGGTAGACCTAAAACAGCTTCGTTCCAGAAAATGTGGATTACATCAACGATAAAATCTGCTCTCAAGAAGATAAACCAGGAAGTCATTTGTCACAAAGAACAATTGCTAAACATTTGAATATTGGAAAGACTTCTGTACACCGATAATTAAAGCACAAAAACTAAAAGCCTTCAAAAGAATAGTATCTTCTAGAAAAAGTGATACTGTTAAGGATAAAAGAAAAACAAGGTGCAGAAAGTTACTTGATAATTTCTCTGTCGTTGATATTAAAAAGATAGTCTTCACGGATGAAAAGATTTCACTCTAGAAATTCCGCGAAACCGTCAAAATGATGTTGTCTACGGGCGTGGTAAAAAGTGTGACATTTCAATAAACAGATTGTATCATGAAACGTCAAGATTCTCCAAAAGGTTATGATATCTGCAGGGGTCTCTTGGAATGGCAAGACAGATGTTCATTTTATTGAAACTGAAAAGACAAAGGTGAATTCTGCAAATTACATTGAACTTTTAAGAACAAAATTGTTGCCGGATTGTCGTCGCCTGTATCAAGAAAATGATTTCATATTTCAACAAGATGGAGCACCGTCGCATACAAGCTACGCCACACAGTCGTTTCTGATTAGCAATACACCAAATTAATAACGAAAAATGAGTGGCCACCACAAAGCCCAGATTGTAATCCTATGGCTACTCAATTTGGGAGTTACTAAAAGAGAAGTTTACCGAGGTCGACGAGAAAAATTCACCGAATCAGAATTAAAAAGTAAAATACTTGAATCTTGGCAGAGAAATTGGCATTAATGAAGTAAGAAGTATTATTTTTGTGTGGAAGAAAAGACTTAGATTAGTGTGTCAACAGAGTGGTGGTCCAATCGATCATTTACTGTAAATTAATTAGTTAAATTTCTGATTAAATTTTTCCTTTCTCATGATATTCGTTTTTTTGACCCATGTTGTTACTTTTGTTAATTGCGAGAAAACTATAAAAGATATCAGAATTCCGTTTCTTGCATTCAAAAAAAGAAGTTTGAAAGTATCTTGCATAAAAAATTGTCATGATAAGGAAGGGGGTTACTGAGATATTAATTTTTAAAAAATGCGTCATTTTTTTCGGACCACCCGATATATATATATATATATGTATAAAATTGTGTATATATATATGTGTGTATATATATAAGTGTATATATATGTATATATGTCTATATATATATATGTGTGTGTACATATATATATATGTATATATATGTATTAGTGATGGATCGAGTGGTCGGTTTTTCACAACCGCGGTTGCGGTTGTGTTTGCGGTTGTCTAATTTTTTCCAACCGCTGTTGCGGTTGCGGTTATCATATACTAGGAAAAATGCGTAATTATTAACTTGATTTAGCCACTATAGTGCGATTTAGCCACACTTGGTACATAATATATACTAAATAGTATTTATTTAGTAAATACCTTATGTTGAACACAAGTTTTGCAATACACCGCTACCGCTGTTTGTGTGTTGCAAAACTTGTGTTCAACATAAGGTATTTACTAAATAAATACTATTTAAATGAAGTATATTCTAAACTTATATAGCTATTATGAAAGAATAGGTCAAATTAATTAAAACCATATTTTGCACTGTGTTACCAGGATGAGGGACGAGGACCCATCGCACTGTTCATCCCACCTACCACTTTCCCCAGCCTCCACCCATTGGAAAGTTATGGATTATTATTCACTTGAAAAACTGATGTCAAACTTAATGACAGGCAGTGTGAATTTCAAGAATAATATTTTTGCTGCATTTTCACCTTTCAAGCGGCAACGCCTCTCATCGTACAACGCTCCCGCTCCACTGAAGAGCTGCTCGCTTGGAATGCTACTTGAAGGGCAAGCAAGATATGTTCTTGCAATACAGCCAAGTTCTTTGTATTTTAGTTCGTTAGCTTTCCACCACTGAAGAGGATCATCGTCGGGAGCAATTCTTTTTTCTTTGTGATAGTTGTCTAGAAGAACTCGCATCTTCTTGTTGATCCTTGGTGAACTTTCTTCTTCTTCACTGCTTGAACTAAAAAATGCGTTCATCGAGTCCAGTAGTGACGACTTTGAAGAACTTGGCTCAGGAGAATCAGTCATTCGGGCTCTTTTTGGCTGCTTTTTGACTTGTTCAGGGTTTGTCACATCAACATTTTCACACAGTCTTGCTAGTTCTTCCTGAACCTGCTTCAAAACATTTGGACTAGAGAAGAATTTTCCCTTGTACCTCGGATCGAGATAGGTCGCGACAGAATATAGAAAATTTACTTCTAGAGTGTCAAATCTTCTGTTAAGTTCAGTACTCATTGTGAGAAGCATACTCTTTACTCCTTCAGTACTCTCGCTCAAGTCATTCAGATATCTTTTTAGTGAAGTTACTAAGGGAATTACTTCTGATATGGAGGAGGAACGAGAGCTCAAACTTCTGGTGATCTCATCGAATGGTTTCAGAATCTTGACGCATTGGTCGATCAAAGAAAAATCAGCCTTAGTTAGATCTCTCACTTTGGAATTAATAGTAAAGTACAGGCAAAGGGGCTCTTTAACTTCTGATATTCGCTCCAACATGTGAAGAGTGCTGTTCCACCTTGTTGGAGTGTCATTCATAACTGCAAGCTGCGATTTGTCAAGACGACTTTGAATTTTTTTCAGCTCATCCTGGGCCTGCGTTGAATGGTTAAAGTGGCCAGCTATGGAGCGTACCTTGGCAATAACATGAGAGACAGATTTCTGAATAGATAATCCTGACTTGATCACTAGTTGGAGTTTGTGGGCAGTGCAGTTCAAGTTGTTGACACCACTGAGAAATAGAGCTTTTTAATATTCGCTCCTGAGTCTCTCATCACTATATGCACAGCTGCGTCCAAGTGCCACATTTTGATCATTTCATCAAATTTTTGGGACAAATATTCACCAGTATGTCGTTCATTAAGAGGTTCAGCACACAACACTAAATTAACTCTTTCAAATTTGCTGTTTATGCCGTGGCCCGTTAGTGACATCAAAGATACACCAGCAGAAGTATCTGACCAAGCATCAGTAGTAAATGACAGTTTGCTATCTTTCATGTCTTTCAGTATGTCATTCACTTTATCCACAGCCAAAGGGTACATTTTGTTATAGACAAGGTTTTCGTAAAAATGTCTCTGTTTTATTTTATACTGTGGACTAGTTTCACGTAACAGCCTCATGAAACCTATATCCTCAACATGACTGAAAGGCAAATCGTCCATTACAATCATTTCGGCGATCTTTTGATCCAGAGATCTTGATTTGTGGTTATTTATATCCCAAACTTTAGTTTTTGGAAAGAACTGATCTATTGTCTCATTTCGTTGCTTTGTTTCTTTTTTCATTTGTTCAAGTGCGGTTTCCTTTCATTTCTTTTTCGATAATTCGTTTTGTTCATTAGTTAATTGTTCATATTCTTCTTTGTGCATTGACTTCATATGATTTTTAAGATTAGTTGTACTACGTCCCTTGCGAGAATATAGTTTATTACAAAGATCACATTTTGCAGTATCAGTGGATTCCTTACTAAAATATTTCCACCACACACTGGTCTCCATTTCTGTTAATATAATGTTTCAAATCTTAATTTAAAATCTGTGAACACGAAAAATAAAAAATAAGTACTTATCAGTTATCACTGTCAGTAATTACAATACAGTAACAGTTAAGAGCAATAATGCAATCACAGTTGTATCGCTATTCAATAAACTAAACATTACACAATATGAAAAACCGTTGTAGATATGAAGAGCTCATAACATTACACCGATAACAATCAAAGCAGAACGAGGACTGATGTTGTCAACTAGCAGCGAGTTGAGACT
This sequence comes from Bathynomus jamesi, assembly GCA_023014485.1. NCBI lineage: Eukaryota > Metazoa > Arthropoda > Malacostraca > Isopoda > Cirolanidae > Bathynomus > Bathynomus jamesi. Next base: position 407,731 of record JAJOZX010002112.1, read on the forward strand.
GCGCAGGTCCGTTTTAACACAGACCACTTCTTTACCCCCTTTTGGGGGGAGTCATGATCGAGAAACCACCCCTTTGGCCAACCAAGGCCATTGACCAAGTTACACGAACCCGAGAGGTCCGTCGAGCAGGAATAAGCTTTATTGACTATTGTACTAAAGGCGATTTTAGTTTGAAGAAAATTAAATAAAAATAAATGTTACTTCATGGAGCTCACAGAGTAATAACTTAGAGCGCAGTTTAAACCAATTTTACTACGGCAGCCGTATGACGTCACGTTTAAGCACGCATAAGGAGACCCATCATTTTCTTTTAAAAAAGAAATATTTCTAATTAACCTAAAATTAAAATTAACTAAGCTTTTACAACCGCGACCGCACTTATGGAACGGCGGTTGCGGTTACGGTTGCGGTTGTGAATTTTTGTGCGGTTGTAGTGCGGTTGCGGTTGCGGTTGCGGTTATTCGATCCATCACTAATATGTATATACCGGTGCCATTATCTATGAACTTGAAACGAATTGTAGACAAACTCTGGTAAACGGAATGTTGCTCATTTAAGTGTTGAAGAGATGAATAGTCTTCGTGCTAGTTGAGAAGCCGGGCAAGGATCTTTATAAAATACCTGCAGGTGTAGGTACAAGAAGAGAACAGATTAGTGATATCCCCTCATATGCCATTGTTTGTACGTTGTGTATAAATAACGATCAGCCATGCATTGACATACGGCTGGTGTGGAAGAATGCGTTTGATAATAACGTTCTTGGAACTACGCGAAACCGATTCATCCTCGACAGAATGTTTGAAATCGTCGGTTTCCCCAAACTGAAGTCCATATTAGACGCGCGTGTGACGGATATGCTTTATTTTGATACGGTTCTTGAATACGCATACACCGCTCTGCTCGATGGGTTTACCGAATGTAGGACTGAACAAGGCGAGAATGGTCTCGAACTGGATGCTTATTTAAAAGGTTTAGACTCTTTGAAATATCATGAACTTTGGTACAAACGACTTGAGCGGTACAGGGCTGAGCTCACCTACACCGTTCACTCTGAAGAATTGTTTCCTTATGTAATGAGCAGCTGTCGTTACGACTTAGAAGAATATTTCAACTGCCGCTATGCATTGTGAAGATGAGTTCACGATTGAAAAGCTCGGATCGGTAAGAATAAACCCTCAATTGGAAAGGAGCGTTTATAAACTTTAATAATGATGTTCCACAGATCCACAGAAGCTAAGGCTAACAAAGACCCTAAGATCCACTCTAAGGTTAGCCCGAGAGAAAGAAGAAAGTAAGGGGTTAAAAGAAGAGAATAAGGGGTTAGTAAGTAGCAAAACCTATCACTCTTGGGTTAAAATTCATTCAGAAAAAGAGAAAGAAAGACACCATCATCATCTGCCGGCCACTGCCGACAAGTCAGAAAAATTGTCGAAGAGAATACTTCCAGCTGTTGTAGATCGGTCCTCCACTCCATAGGGAGGTAGAGGATGCAGCCCACTATACCGGAAAGGGGTGAAACATGAAAAGAAGTAAAATAAGGAAGCATTACAAACCATGCAACACTTTCTTAACTCAAAGAACAACACATTCTTAACTCAAAGCAACACATACCTCCAGCAGTTGCAGACCGGTCCTCCACTCCATAGGGAGGTAGAGGATGTAGCCCACTCCGCCGGAAAGAGGTGGAAAATTAAAAGAAGTAAAATAAGAACGCATTACAAACCATGCAACACATTCTTAACTCAAACACTATCATACCATGGAAACTACAGACATGCAAAAAAAGAAGTATAAAGAATAACAAAAAGTGGGTTAGTTTACGCTACGAGCTACATCTAAGTTCGTGTCAGTCTAATTTTTTTTTGCTGGCATATCACACGCTGGTATGTCACAAGCTGGCATTAGTCGTCAACAGATTCATCCCCGATCACCACCCCCAGAGCTCCTGTTACTAGTTTTATTATAGTAACGTTAATTATTATATTAAACAACTTTGATATTTTTGAAATGCCTATCTAAACGGTTCTTAAACATATTAACGCCGGTAGAGTTCATGACTGACGCGGGAAGATTATTCCATTTATCAATTACTTTAAACGTAAAGAAGTTTTTAGCTATATTAGTAATGAAACGTCTGCCACGCAACTTAAATCCGTTATTACGAGTATTGCTATTATCGAAAGTGAACAGTTTATCAAAATTTACGTTATCGATATTATTAACGATTTTGAAAACTTCAATAAGCTCCCACCTTAATCTTCTAGTTTCGAGTGAATACAAGTCTAATTCTTTAATCCTATCTTCATAAGGCTTGTTGCGCAATGACGGAATTAGTTTCGTGGCGCGACGCTGAACCCTTTCTAACCTATCAATATCCTCACGCAAATATGGGCACCAAAACTGAACGGCATATTCTAAATGAGGCCTGACTAGGGACTTGTAAAGGGGCAATATAATATTCTTCGATTTAAATTCGAAATTACGCGCTATGAAGCCTAACATCCTATTAGCTTTTGCGGAAGACTCCAGGCACTGGTTCCTAACTTTTAAATCGTTAGATACGCGTACGCCTAAATCTACTTCCCCTCAGCGTTCGCTAACTCTTTATCATCCATCGTGTACGTGTAATTATTGTTACGAGAACCTATATGCAAAACTTTACATTTGTCTACGTTAAATTGCATCTGCCACTTATCCGTCCACTCCATAATCTTATTTACATCGTCTTGGAGCCTATTTCTATCGTCCTTGTTAACAACCTTACTCCCTATTTTAGTATCGTCCGCGAATTTTGACACGTTACTAGTCAAACCTACATCTATGTCGTTAATGTAAATTACGAATAGCAATGGGCCTAACACTGAACCCTGTGGGACACCGCTACCTACATCCAACCACCGCGATTCACTACCATTAACAACGACCCTCTGTCTCCAAGAAGCCATTCCTAGAATCAGTTAGCTACCTGACCGCGTATACCGTGCGCTTTAACCTTCGCAATTAATCTTCTATGCGGAACTTAACGAACGTTTTTTTCAATTCTAAATAAATAACGTCAGCCGCTCTATGCCTATCGTATTCGCGCATTATTTCGTTATAAAATTCTAACAAATTAGTTAAACAAGATCTATGGCGTCGAAACCCATGCTGACTACTATTAATCAAATCGTGACTTTCTAAGTGATCGATGATACGATCACTAACTATGGATTCCAAAATTTTACCGACAATTGCCGTTAAGCTAATGGGTCTATAATTGTTAGCTACTGTGCGGTCGCCTTTTTTAAAAATAGGCGTGACGTTAGCTAATTTGAAGTGTTCGGGAATAATCCCCTTTTCCAGTGACTGATTAAAAATCTTCGTTAAGGGGTCTACGATAACGTCTTTCAAATCTTTCAGATGTCTAGGATAAAATGCGTCAGAGCCTGGAGCCTTGAAAACGAGGCCCTCTTTGTACGTGTTTTTGATTGTATTCTGGCCGTGTTTAAAGATAACTTGCCAACCGAATGTAAAGTGGGCAGAAAAATAGTATTGAACGATATGAAGGCCCTTTACATCGAGTATAGGCATCCCTATAACTTGAGCGGTGAAATAGTGTTAAATCGTATTTATTATGTAGTGCAAAGCAACAATGATGTAACTGTAGACTCGATCACGTGCGAGTTCAGTATTTTAGTTAAACGCAGTAGAACATAAATTTTATGTATTTTGATGTTTATATATTATTTTTTGATTATATATATATATATATATATATATATACACATATATATATATATATATATATATATATATATTCTTCGTTCAACGTGTGTATTTCTTATAATATTATTATTTTTGAATGTATATATATTCCTCATTCAACTTGTGTATTTCTTATAATATTATTATTTTTATTGTATATATATATATTATATATATATATATATATATATGCATTTAACTGCAATGACCACGCAGTATATAAATGAATAGAAACGACGTAAATAAGGAGCGTCTCTGCACACGGGGAAGAGAAATAACGAATAAATGAAAAATGAGGCGAACCGCCCGGGAATTGAACCCAGGGCCTTCCAATTGCCGGTTGGATGCGCTACCATTACACCACGGACCTCATCAATCATAAATCGAAATTCTCCTACATAGGGCAGAAAATGCCCTGAGAGGGCACCCTCGCAAATCGTGAATATGTGCATTTAACTGCAATGACCACGCAGTATATAAATGAATAGAAACGACGTAAATAAGGAGCGTCTCTGCAACCGGGGAAGAGAAATAACGAATAAATGAAAAATGAGGCGAACCGCCCGGGAATTGAACACAGGGCCTTCCAATTGCCGGTTGGATGCGCTACCATTACACCACGGACCTCATCAATCATAAATCGAAATTCTCCTACATAGGGCAGAAACCAATGCCCTGAGAGGGCACCCTCGCAAATCGTGAATATGTGCATTTAACTGCAATGACCACGCAGTATATAAATGAATAGAAACGACGTAAATAAGGAGCGTCTCTGCGTGGTCATTGCAGTTAAATGCACATATTCACGATTTGCGAGGGTGCCCTCTCAGGGCATTGGTTTCTGCCCTATGTAGGAGAATTTCGATTTATGATTGATGAGGTCCGTGGTGTAATGGTAGCGCATCCAACCGGCAATTGGAAGGCCCTGGGTTCAATTCCCGGGCGGTTCGCCTCATTTTTCATTTATTCGTTATTTCTCTTCCCCGTGTGCAGAGACGCTCCTTATTTACGTCGTTTCTATTCATATATATATATATATATATATATATAGTCCTCGTTTAGACTGTGTAGAGAATGAACTGTAGGGTTATAACATATATTCTGCTCGATTTTTTAGTTCATTCAGAACAAAAACTAAATGACTTATAAGGACAAATTTGCTCGAATTTTTAGTTTATTCACAGCAAAAATTAAATGACATAATGACAAATTAATCATCAATATAATTCCCTTCTCTTTCTATAACCTCCTCCCACCTGTAGAAAAGTTTTTTTATGCCACGTTTGAAAAAATCCCTTGGTTTCGAGTTAAAAAAAAAGCGATCAGTTCGTTTTCGATAGCTTCCCTGGATTGCAACTTTTGTCCATTTAGGTGGTGTTGCAGACTTCTGAATAAATGGTAGTCTGAAGGTGCGATGTCCGGAGAATAAGGTGGATGAGGCATTTTTTCCCAACCAAATGCCTCCAATTGGGCAGTGGTGATTCGAGCAGTGTGAGGGCGCGCGTTATCCTGGTGGAATAGAACACCTCTGAGATTAATTAATGCAGGACGTTTTTCTTGTAATGCCATCTTCAATCGTTAGAGTTGTTGGCAGTAGACTTCAGCTGTGATTGTTTGGTTATCTGGCAGAAGCTCAAAATTAATAATTCCTTGCCTATCCCACCAAACGCATAGCAAAATTTTCTTTGGATGGGGTCCATTCCTTCGCTGAGGTTCAGACTTTGTTTCACGGCTAAGCCACTGATGTCGACGCTTAATATTGTTATAGTGGACCCATTTTTCATCCCCAGTGACGATCCGATTCAAAAACGGTGTCTGCAGTTGCCGAGAATGCAGTGATGTGCAAATATCGATTCGATGTTGAAGATTCGCTTGTGACAAATCATGCGGAACCCATTTTCCAACCTTCACTACTTTTCCTAACTTTTCCTACTTTTCCTACTTTTCCTTCTGTATCATTCTGTATCATGATAAAACCTGTGCGAACCTGTCGCCGCGTGTATTTTGCAACATTTCTAAAACTATTTCACATTATCTTGAGGTTATTCTATTATCTATGGTCCGTTTTCTAATCGAGCAGAATTTATGTTACAACCTGATATTTTGTTTGTATATTTAATTTCTATATATTTCATGAAATTAATTCCAATAATTCGTCTAAATAAACAGAATGATGTAATGGTGTTTTATTTAATTCTTTTTTTGTATATATAAACGATATTATTAATTAAATAAATATATATATGTATACCAAATGGATGGTTACGCCTTCTAAACCGACTGGCTGCTTAAGACTTCTAAGCCAACTGTCAAGAATCTGCTTTAATTAGAAAGAAGTGTGCGTTTGAGAGCATGCTGGACTGCTCACAGGGTCGATGAGACACGGAAAAAGATCAACTAAGGAGGACAGTGACAGGAGAAACGGGAGTTCTAGCACTTCCTATCTTCTGTCTAACGGAGTACTTGCCCTGGTCGATTGGTGTCTACAATCTCCTCCTGACAAATATAAGAAATAAGAAATATAAGAAATATATATATATATACACACACACCTTAGTTTTCTTCTGGCAGAATTGTTCCTGATGACGAAGATCAAGCGTGTTGCCCCACTTTAGACCTATAGCTTAACGTTGAATCCGAACTTTGGGAGCTATGGGGAAGAGGTGTTTTCTGAATGGGATAGTACGAGTATATTCGGAGAGGTATGCATAATGAGACTTACACCCATTTCGACGGGTATTCTGTCGACACTCTCAGAGTTGGAAACGGGTCAGCAGGTCACGGGTCTGCGAGTTACTTGGGAGTGAATTCACGATGTGTTGAAGTAAGTCATGGGTCATGAGGTTGATCCGTCTGACCCGGGAGCGGGTCAAGACGGGTCAATACTTTGATTAGGTGGGGCACAAATTTCCAGTCTAATTTTAAAAATTCATATGTTTTTTACCTGTTCATCAGGGGGTGGATTGGTGGCAATCGAAGAAGGCTGCTCTTTCTGTACTCAGTGGAGTAGCTAGGTCTGTGTTCGTGATGCATGCATGCTGCAGCCAGTAGGGGAGGCATTTCAGCGCATTCAACGCAAGTAATATCACAGCCACAGTGCGTACTACTGGCACCGGAAGCAGTAGAATCACTGTGCATCGCTTTGGCGTATTACAAGAATTTCTAAATTACTTTTCAGTGAAATAATCATTATTGTTTTATGAAATAGAAGCTCGTGTGTGAGTCAGCTTGTACGAGTATTTATGTATCAAAATAAAGATTATTTATTTTGAAACAAAGTTTACTTTCTGATGTATTTTGAAAAACGTTTTGGTCAATGTATTGTTTAGGTCAGCAGGTTTGCCGGGTCAGTAGGCAGATCCGGCTTAAGGGGCGAACCAACGTGGCACTGGCTCAGGGCGCCGAAGTTTAGGGGCCGCCAAAAATCAAAAGAGCAACAGAAAAAAAAAGAAAATATCGCTATCAATCAACAAGTGAACAGTTTAAAAAAGGAATTCTACATAGAAAATTAGGGCGCGGGAGGTTTGGTACGACATTTTGAGCCAAATAAACATCACAAGCAAAGCCATTCAAGAGGTCAATTTGAATATGTCGCAAGCTGTCTCCCTGCTTTCAAAATCAATCGAATACCTTAAAAATTACAGAACAGATGATAAATTTAAATGCGTTCTAGACGATGCAAAAAAGTTGGCAATCGAATTGGAAATTGAACCTGAATTTGAGCAAACAAGAATTCGCCGCCGAAAAATAATGTTTGATTATGAACACAAAAACGAAGTTGGAACGACAGAGAAGGAAAATTTTAGTATCAACATTTTAGACAACGCAATCCAGTCATTGAACGACAGGTTTGAGTTGATCGTAAAGCATAATGATCAATTCCAATTTCTATACAATTTGAATAATGCCACAGAAATGAGTGACAACGAGCTGCATAAGAATCGTATGGATTTAGAAATTCTGCTTACAGATAGTGATCAGAAAGACATCTTCGGCGTCGATTTATACGAAGAATTAAAATATTTGCTAGCGATATTTCGAAGGCAGTTATTCTCCACCGAAGATCTTGCAATTCATGTGCTCAAAAACTTTGACGGTATCATTGCCAAATCTTTTTGTGGCGCTGAGAATTCTTGTAACATTGCGAGTATCAGTGGCCAGCGCAGACGGAGCTTTCCAAAGATGAAATTAATCAAAACTTATCTCCGTTCCACGATGAAACAAGATCCGTTGGATGGGTTGGCAACCTTATCAATGGAACGAGCCATCGCCAAGGATTTAGATCTGGATGAAATAAGCCAAAGATTTGCAGCTGCTAATGCCCGAAAAGTTAATCTTTGAAGCAGAAATTTTAACGAGTATGTATGTTATTGATGCTACTTGGTTAATGGTTATTGAATTCAAATTAATAAATTATATTTTTTTATTTTAAGATTTTAATTAATAAAATGTACTGAATGAAATAAACAAAATTATAAATTTTTTTTTTTTATTTTTTAAGTAAAAAACCTTTATATAAAAAATGTGATGGGGGCGGGCGCCAAATCAAAATTGGCTCAGGGCGCCACAACTCTTTGAGCCGGCCCTGTCAGTAGGTCGCGGGTCAAGTGGGTCGCAGGTCAAGTGGGTTACGGATCAGGTGCTGGACGGGTCACACTGGTCACAGGTCAAGGTTGGTGACCCTTTTCCAACTCTGAACACTCTAATAACCTAACCGAACCTGACCTGACCCTAAAAACCTTGTCCATTAAATGTCACATCAAGAGAATGACATTAACCCAACAACGTAGCCTACGCCTAACTGGACATAAGTACGCTTAATCAGAGTATAAGAAATTTTACATATATAGTATACACGTATATTAATTATATAATATATAATAAAATGTAATATAATATTTGTATAACATATAATTAATAAATTATATTTTTTATTTTAAGATTTTAAATGTTCGTCGATTGAGATTTGTATAGAATGGAAAATAATAATAATAATAATAATAATAATAATAAACTCAGATATGTATAAAACATTTTAAATCTCCATCCAAGATCTCTTCAGTAATATAAAAAGTCATCAGATATAGAATAAATGTTAAGTTAAAAATTTCATTGTCAGAAAAGTAATTTTATCATAGTAAAGACTAATAATACAGAATGAAAACGAAAAAATAAAAATAAAAATGTGAATTAAAATTCATTTTTATTTAAGTGGAGCCACAGACAAACATTTTCATACCATGAATCTCAAAGTTTCGAATTCTGAGTTTGGCTAATTAGGTTTACTAACTTTTGATTTTTTTGCATTAGACTGTATGGAACAAGTTGGTTAATTACTCCCGGGAGGTTTAAGATATTGTGGTTAGAAAACATTTGCGAAGCCGAGCTTCTTGCAGGTAAATTAAGTAGCATTCTTAAGGGTCACTCACACTGTTATTCACAGTCGTCCACATTCGTCAATTAGTAACGTCATCATCCTTTCTCGCTTCGATCCATCAGGAGGATGCTGGATTCATAAAGCGATTGAATGCGTTTTAATTAAGTAAAATAACCGTTCTTATAAAGGCGAGGGAGTTGATTGGAAAATGGTCAAGCGGCGTAAATACTGCGACTCCGCTTGAACGAACCTTTTTGGGAGTTCTACGTTGATGGCATGATTGGTGGGAACGGTAACTCTGAAACTAAGCGACATGGGTTCGAGTCCCACTAGCTTCTCGTTTCGCACTTTATTATCATTTCCTTTTCCATTATACTCACTCATTAGTTGAATCTTAAGTGTAGAAAAACGAGACTACAATTAAGGGACGTCACCTATACAGAAGAACCGTAGACATATTCCCGCGGTGGCAAGGATTACGTTCAAGTCAGTCTGTACAATCTTTATCAGGGGTAGCTCTATGCTTTGGCAATTGCGTCGGTATTCGACTGGGTTCTAGATACCTACAGAACTACATAAACTAAAAAAAAAACTGATACCCACTCTAGATAAATTGAAATCTGGTTCATTATTAAAGTTTCTCTTTCAAAAGTATTTAGAAATATTTAACAGAAATTTGGTTTTATCAAAGTTATTTACATAAAAGAAAATATTAACATGGTTAAAAAGATATTTTTTTATATTAATGATAGCTAGCCTAACGAGGGAATATAAATAAGGAATGTTAATATTTTAGTCCCAGTGGCAGCGTCCATAACTCAGTGTGTAACACCATTCCCCTATAAGAGGAGTGTAGAAACTGAAGTCTGGGATCGACTCCCGGTAATGCTTGTTAATAATATAATCGGGAGTTAGCGCAATGGACTGCATTCGTCTGGCATGAGCACTGTGTCAGTTTCCAACCTTCTTGACCTATTATTATTATTATTATTATTATTATTATTATTATTATTATTACAGTATTTATCCTTATGTGTGTAATTGGTTTTAGTGTTTTCCACCTCGAATTCAAGCGTCGTGCCCACCTCATGAGAATGGGAAAGAGGTTTTTAGATAATGCATCTATGTAATGCAAGTAATTTTGGCTGTCTTATTAAAAAGCCTTTACCAGGATCATAAACGAAGTAATAAATAAAAACGAATTCAAAGTAAAACAAAAACTAAACAACACTAATTATATATATATATATATATATATATATATATATTATATATATATATATATATATATATATATATATATATATATATATATATATATATATATAGGGTGGGCAAAAAAAAAAAGGGAGACCTCGAACTTTGGCTGTAAAATCTAAAGTTATGGTCAGACTTCAATATTTTTTTCACCACACCCCACAACTAACTAAGTTTCCTATACGGTGAGCGGATTTCAAAGAAAACTAATGAAAATTACGGATTTATTGAACATTTCTTCATGCCACTGGAAATTCTCTATTTACACTATTACTGCATTATCGAGTCGGCAAAAAAAAGGAAGACCTTTTGAAACCTTCATATCTCGGCAAACACGGTACACAGAACCATAAAATTTTAGTATATTAGTACTAGGTAATTTTATGTTTTGTATGCCATCTTTTAGCATCTGTTTTATCAATTTTCTTGAGAAGCTTGTCCAAACCTCCTGCAGTTGGCTTACGTTAATTAAAATCGCTTTAATTATCGCAATATTTTTCTGGAATATTCACCGTAAATCCAATTTCTCAGTTAAAATGTTAAAAGATTGCATACAAACCATAAAATTACATAGTACTAACATACTAAAATTTCATGGATATACAGTATATAGTAATATATATGTATATGTATATATATGTAATGTATATGTATATGTATATATATGTATATATATATATGTATATATATATATATATACATATATACATATATATGTGTGTATATATATATACATATATATATGCATATATATATATATGTATATATATACATATTATATATGTATATGTATATATATATATATATATATATATATGTATATATATATATATATATATGTATATATATATGTGTATATATAATGTGTGTGTAGATATATATATGTATATATATATATATGTATATATATATATGTATATATATATATATATATATGTATATTATATATATACATTATTATGTATATATATATAATATATATATTTATATATATATATTATATATAATATTTAGTAGAATCCAATGACAAGGAGAAATGTAATGCCATGAAAAGTCTTCTTTATTGCGCAACGTTTCGAGCAATACGCTCATCTTCAGGCTGTTTAATAACAATGTGAAATTAAAATCAATATTGAATGAAACAAACAGAAATTTCTATAACCTATTCGTAAAGACAAATTTTAAAAGACTGAGAAAAGAGGGTTAAGTTCTAAGTTATACAGATTTACATATCAAATTTAAGTTATTTTTTAAATACATGTAGTAAATGTGAAATTAATACACTGGAAAATTACCAATAGTACACTGGAACAATGGAGCTATCTACCTTACACAGCAGTATCCGAGGCCGACTAATTTGAGCAGAGGAGACGGGAATGAAAGATGGCGAGGGAGATAGGGGAAGGAGGGATTAAGGAATTGGGGAAGGAGGAGGGATCATAGCAGATTGAGAGGGACGGACGATGAGTCAACATTCAGACTAGGGGACAATGCTTTAATGAAAGGGATTCTAAAATTCTTAGTGAGTTGGGACAAGTATTACAACCAAGAATTTTAAAATTGTCTAAAGTGACATCAATTTTGCATTTGATGCTATGTTCACGTATGCTGGAGGCTTCCTTAGTTTTTAAAATTTTACCTGTTCGGCCACTTATTCCCATATGCGAATAAAATCTAGCCCTGAGAGAGCGAACAGTGCTGCCGATGTAATTCCCAAGGAGACACCTAGGCAGGTAAATAAATATACAACACCGCTACGCAACGAGTCAGGGGTTCGATCCTTCGCTGAGAAAAAGCTACCTAAAGACGTTTTTATTAATAAATATGATGCGGAAATCAGTATGATAAAAAATTTCCTTAACAATTTTGTAAATTTAAGCTTAAATTCCTTATTCAAGGGACCCATTTCAGGTACCAAGAAATATTTATATCCTTCGGCACTGTAATACATGGAAGTTGAGGGCTATAAACATTATTAAGAAGGATCTAATTAGTTTTTTACATATTGAACAGGAAAACTATATTAGTAAAGTAATGATCTTGATTATTAATTCATCATTAAGTAAGGTAAAATTAGAGGTCAAATTATATCCTCTGAACAGGAGAGTTTTAATACAGACATCTTATAGTTGAAATCAGTAAAACTAAAAAAATTCATGCCCAAACCAGTGAAAGTGGGTTTCCTATAAACTGATGTAGTAATAGAATCACCGTTTTTCGAAATTAAAGATCTAAGAAGGGGAGGGAGCCATTTTGCTCAGTTTCCATTGTATACGTTATATTGGGGTGCAAAGAATTTAGGAAGTTAAAGAATTGTTGCGCTTGTACCGCATTCAAAGACTGCTATCGAATCATCACGAAGCGTCGATAGAAAATTGGCTTGAGATGAGTGGGAGATTGTCTAAAATTACACTTTCTAAATGAGTCATAAAAAGTCAGCTGCTAGCGGTCCGACTGGTGATCCCATCCCTACCCCATCAATTTGTTGGTAAACCTTATTGTTGAAAGTGAAATAGCATTGTTTGAAGACCAATTCTAAAAGTTCCTTCAAATGAGACAATGAAAAACCATGAAAATTATCAACTGAGCTAAAAACCCTATCTAAATAATGGCAATAGTTTTAGATACAGGTACATTTGTGAAAAGTGACTTTACATCAAAACTGACAAAAAACTTTTTTGAATCGAAGTTTTTACCCAGGAGTTCTTTTTGGAATTCAAACGAGTTATTTATAGTGTAAACATTTTTCGCAAAGGGGGACAGGAGACGAACAACAAATTTTGCCAATTGAAAGGTGGGTAAGTTATACGAAGCTAAATAGGACGGAGAGTGTTCCAGCTTTATGGATTTTAGGCAGACAGTATAATTGAGCAAGATTAGCACCAGATGCGAACAACTGAGAGTAATATCATTTTTTATTATCTTTAAGGACTTTAGTCGTGACAGAAATCTATTAACCTGGTCTTCTAACCTTACAATGACTTTATTTACAGGTTCTAGAATTTGTTTTGAATTTAGTAAGATCACTTAGGATTTCATTAGTTTTGTTTATGTAGTCCGATTTATTCAAAATAACCACTCCGTTACCCTTGTCTGGTCTAGTCACAACAATCTCCTGGTTCTTTGCCAAATTCTTAATACACTGCAAATCACTCTTCCTAAATATGAAAGATTGAAATTTAAGATTTCTAAGTTTAAGAACAAATTCTTGAGTTAAATTTGAGAACTGACATTTGAGATTGTTGAAATCCCCCACATGGGAACATTTTTCAAGCCATTGAAAAATTTTTCAAGTAAAGAAAAAACGAGGGCTTATATATTTGAAACAACGGAAGCTTAAATTGCAAACCAAGTGACAGTAAAAACTTTTCCCGAGGGGAGAGTGTGTAACTAGAAAGATTCGAAATTACCTTCTCTGAATTGAAAAAATTTGGTGAATTCATTCCCAAAGCCTTTAACTTACGTTCATGTGTTTCCAAGATGGTAGAGTGAAATTTTTCTAGTTCACGTTGTACAAGAGAATTATTAATAAATAGTCCACAACGACAAGGTATTTTTAAGAGTAGTTATATAATGCCCAAGAGACTTGTTATGCGAATCTGATATTTTGATTTTATAATTAATTTCATTATTTAATAATATTCCAGGGACGATTGATAAAATTCAGAGTCTATAGATTATCACGGTAGAGTTTGAAGTAAACAAATTTCGGGAAAATCCTGCAAGTCCGACACATTTCAAGAAAATAACAGTCCAGTTTTTGACTTGAGAAACTTTCGTGAAGTCTTCCAACATGGCGATAAGCCCTGAGGCCATCTTGTCCATACCTTGAATATATATAATTATGCGGGTTGCTTCTACAGAGCTTCAATTTAATATTTATAGAAATCCAATGACAAGGAGAAATGTAAATGCCATGAAAAGTCTTCTTTATTGCGCAACGTTTCGAGCAATACGCTCATCTTCAGGCTGTTTAATAACAATGTGAAATTAAAATCAATATTGAATGAAAAACAAACAGAAATTTCTATAACCTATTCGTAAAGACAAATTTTAAAAGACTGAGAAAAGAGGGTTAAGTTCTAAGTTATACAGATTTACATATCAAAATTAAGAAGTTATTTTTAAATACATGTAGTAATGTGAAATTAATACACTGGAAAAATTACCAATAGTACACTGGAACAATGGAGCTATCTACCTTACACAGCAGTATCCGAGGCCGACTAATTTGAGCAGAGGAGACGGGAATGAAAGATGGCGAGGGAGATAGGGAAGGAGGGATTATAAGGAATTGGGGAAGGAGGAGGGATCATAGCAGATTGAGAGGGACGGCGATGAGTCAACATTCAGACTAGGGGACAATGCTTTAATGAAAAGGGATTCAAAATTCTTAGTGAGTTGGGAACAAGTATTACAACCAAGAATTTTAAAATTGTCTAAAGTGACATCAATTTTGCATTTGATGCTATGTTCACGTATGCTGGAGGCTTCCTTAGTTTTTAAAATTTTACCTGTTCGGCCACTTATTCCCATATGCGAATAAAATCTAGCCCTGAGAGCGAACAGTGCTGCCGATGTAATTCCCAAGGAGACACCTAGGGCAGGTAATAAATATACAACACCGCTACGCAACGAGTCAGGGGTTCGATCCTTCGCTGAGAAAAAGCTACCTAAAGACGTTTTTATTAATAAATATGATGCGGAAATCAGTATGATAAAAAAATTTCCTTAACAATTTTGTAAATTTAAGCTTAAATTCCTTATTCAAGGACCCATTTCAGGTACCAAGAATATTTATATCCTTCGGCACTGTAATACATGGAAGTTGAGGGCTATAAACATTATTTAAGAAGGATCTAATTAGTTTGTCTACATATTGAACAGGAAAACTATTATTAGTAAAGTATGATCTTAGATTATTAAATTCATCATTAAGTAAGGTAAAATTAGAGGTCAAATTATATCCTCTGAACAGGAGAGTTTTAATACAAGACATCTTATAGTTGAAATCAGTAAAACTAAAAAATTCATGCCCAAACCAGTGAAAGTGGGTTTCCTATAAACTGATGTAGTAATAGAATCACCGTTTTTCGAAATTAAAAGATCTAAGAAGGGGAGGGAGCCATTTTGCTCAGTTTCCATTGTATACGTTATATTGGGGTGCAAAGAATTTAGGAAGTTAAAAATTGTTGCGCTTGTACCGCATTATCAAAGACTGCTATCGAATCATCAACGAAGCGTCGATAGAAAATTGGCTTGAGATGAGTGGGAGATTGTCTAAAAATTACACTTTCTAAATGAGTCCATAAAAAGTCAGCTGCTAGCGGTCCGACTGGTGATCCCATCCCTACCCCATCAATTTGTTGGTAAACCTTATTGTTGAAAGTGAAATAGCATTGTTTGAAGACCAATTCTAAAAGTTCCTTCAAATGAGACAATGAAAAACCATGAAAATTATCAACTGAGCTAAAAACCCTATCTAAAATAATGGCAATAGTTTTCAGATACAGGTACATTTGTGAAAAGTGACTTTACATCAAAACTGACAAAAAACTTTTTTGAATCGAAGTTTTTACCCAGGTTTCTTTTGGAATTCAAACGAGTTTTTTTATAGTGTAAACATTTTTCGCAAAGGGGGACAGGAACGAACAACAATTTTGCCAATTGAAAGGTGGTAAGTTATACGAAGCTAAAATAGGACGAGAGGTTTCCAGCTTTATGGATTTTAGGCAGACAGTATAATTGAGCAAGATTAGCACCAGATGCGAACAACTGAGAGTAAGTATCATTTTTTATTATCTTTAAGGACTTTAGTCGTGACAGAAATCTATTAACCTGGTCTTCTAACCTTACAATGACTTTATTTACAGGTTCTAGAATTTGTTTGAATTTAGTAAGATCACTTAGGATTTCATTAGTTTTTTTTATGTAGTCCGATTTATTCAAAATAACCACTCCGTTACCCTTGTCTGGTCTAGTCACAACATCTCCTGGTTCTTTGCCAAATTCTTAATACACTGCAAATCACTCTTCCTAAATATGAAAGATTGAAATTTAAGATTTCTAAGTTTAAGAACAAATTCTTGAGTTAAATTTGAGAACTGACATTTAGATTGTTGAAATCCCCCACATGGGGAACATTTTTCAAGCCATTGAAAAATTTTTCAAAGTAAGAAAAAACGAGGGCTTATATATTTGAAACAACGGAAGCTTAAATTGCAACCAAGTGACAGTAAAAATTTTCCCGAGGGGAGAGTGTGTAACTAGAAAGATTCGAAATTACCTTCTCTGAATTGAAAAAATTTGGTGAATTCATTCCCAAAGCCTTTAATTACGTTCATGTGTTTCCAAGATGGTAGAGTGAAATTTTTCCAGTTCACGTTGTACAAGAGAAATTATTAATAAATAGTCCAACAACGACAAGGTATTTTTAAGAGTAGTTATATAATGCCCCAAGAGACTTGTTATGCGAATCTGATATTTTGATTTTATAATTAATTTCATTATTAATAAATATTCCAGGGACGATTGATAAAATTCAGAGTCATATAGATTATCACGGTAGAGTTTGAAGTAAACAAATTTCGGGAAAATCCTGCAAGTCCGACACATTTCAAGAAAATAACAGTCCAGTTTTGACTTGAGAAACTTTCGTGAAGTCTTCCAAACATGGCGATAAGCCCTGAGGCCATCTTGTCCATACCTTGAATATATATAATTATGCGGGTTGCTTCTACAGAGCTTCAATTTAATATTTAGTAGAAATCCAATGACAAGGAGAAATGTAAATGCCATGAAAAGTCTTCTTTATTGCGCAACGTTTCGAGCAATACGCTCATCTTCAGGCTGTTTAATAACAATGTGAAATTAAAATCAATATTGAATGAAAAACAAACAGAAATTTCTATAACCTATTCGTAAAGACAAATTTTAAAAGACTGAGAAAAGAGGGTTAAGTTCTAAGTTATACAGATTTACATATCAAAATTAAGAAGTTATTTTTAAATACATGTAGTAAATGTGAAATTAATACACTGGAAAAATTACCAATAGTACACTGGAACAATGGAGCTATCTACCTTACACAGCAGTATCCGAGGCCGACTAATTTGAGCAGAGGAGACGGGAATGAAAGATGGCGAGGGAGATAGGGGAAGGAGGGATTATAAGGAATTGGGGAAGGAGGAGGGATCATAGCAATTGAGAGGGACGGACGATGAGTCAACATTCAGACTAGGGGACAATGCTTTAATGAAAAGGGATTCTAAATTCTTAGTGAGTTGGGACAAGTATTACAACCAAGAATTTTAAAATTGTCTAAAGTGACATCAATTTTGCATTTGATGCTATGTTCACGTATGCTGGAGGCTTCCTTAGTTTTTAAAATTTTACCTGTTCGGCCACTTATTCCCATATGCGAATAAATCTAGCCCTGAGAGAGCGAACAGTGCTGCCGATGTAATTCCCAAGGAGACACCTAGGGCAGGTAAATAAATATACAACACCGCTACGCAACGAGTCAGGGGTTCGATCCTTCGCTGAGAAAAAGCTACCTAAAGACGTTTTATTAATAAATATGATGCGGAAATCAGTATGATAAAAAATTTCCTTAACAATTTTGTAAATTTAAGCTTAAATTCCTTATTCAAGGGACCCATTTCAGGTACCAAGAAATATTTTATCCTTCGGCACTGTAATACATGGAAGTTGAGGGCTATAAACATTATTTAAGAAGGATCTAATTAGTTTGTCTACATATTGAACAGGAAAACTATTATTAGTAAAGTATGATCTTAGATTATTAAATTCATCATTAAGTAAGGTAAAATTAGAGGTCAAATTATATCCTCTGAACAGGAGAGTTTTAATACAAGACATCTTATAGTTGAAATCAGTAAAACTAAAAAAATTCATGCCCAAACCAGTGAAAGTGGGTTTCCTATAAACTGATGTAGTAATAGAATCACCGTTTTTCGAAATTAAAAGATCTAAGAAGGGGAGGGAGCCATTTTGCTCAGTTTCCATTGTATACGTTATATTGGGGTGCAAAGAATTTAGGAAGTTAAAGAATTGTTGCGCTTGTACCGCATTATCAAAGACTGCTATCGAATCATCAACGAAGCGTCGATAGAAAATTGGCTTGAGATGAGTGGGAGATTGTCTAAAAATTACACTTTCTAAATGAGTCATAAAAAAGTCAGCTGCTAGCGGTCCGACTGGTGATCCCATCCCTACCCCATCAATTTGTTGGTAAACCTTATTGTTGAAAGTGAAATAGCATTGTTTGAAGACCAATTCTAAAAGTTCCTTCAAATGAGACAATGAAAAACCATGAAAATTATCAACTGAGCTAAAAACCCTATCTAAAATAATGGCAATAGTTTCAGATACAGGTACATTTGTGAAAAGTGACTTTACATCAAAACTGACAAAAAACTTTTTTGAATCGAAGTTTTTACCCAGGAGTTCTTTTTGGAATTCAAACGAGTTATTTATAGTGTAAACATTTTTCGCAAAGGGGGACAAATGTACCTGTATCTGAAACTATTGCCATTATTTTAGATAGGGTTTTTAGCTCAGTTGATAATTTTCATGGTTTTTCATTCTCATTTGAAGGAACTTTTAGAATTGGTCTTCAAACAATGCTATTTCACTTTCAACAATAAGGTTTACCAACAAATTGATGGGGTAGGGATGGGATCACCAGTCGACCGCTAGCAGCTGACTTTTTTATGACTCATTTAGAAAGTGTAATTTTTAGACAATCTCCCACTCATCTCAGCCAATTTTCTATCGACGCTTCGTTGATGATTCGATAGCAGTCTTTGATAATGCGGTACAAGCGCAACAATTCTTTAACTTCCTAAATTCTTTGCACCTCAATATAACGTATACAATGGAAACTGAGCAAAATGGCTCCCTCCCCTTCTTAGATCTTTTAATTTCGAAAAACGGTGATTCTATTACTACATCAGTTATAGGAAACCCACTTTCACTGGTTTGGGCATGAATTTTTTTAGTTTTACTGATTTCAACTATAAGATGTCTTGTATTAAAACTCTCCTGTTCAGAGGATATAATTTGACCTCTAATTTTACCTTACTTAATGATGAATTTAATAATCTAAGATCATACTTTACTAATAATAGTTTTCCTGTTCAATATGTAGACAAACTAATTAGATCCTTCTTAAATAATGTTTATAGCCCTCAACTTCCATGTATTACAGTGCCGAAGGATATAAAATATTTCTTGTACCTGAAATGGGTCCCTTGAATAAGGAATTTAAGCTTAAATTTACAAAATTGTTAAGGAAATTTTTTTATCATACTGATTTCCGCATCATTTTTTAATAAAACGTCTTTAGGTAGCTTTTTCTCAGCGAAGGA